>JBBYHO010107756.1:0-43186 GCA_038382025.1 Adansonia gregorii | reverse complement strand
AAAAGATTCATGAAATTCCCTTTTCAGAAAGGTATCGCTTGCAATTTTTTGATACCAAATGAGTCTGGGGTGATTTTTCAAATTTTGACGCACCTTGTCCCTTATATGCTCTACTAGTAGCACAATCAATCCAAACTTGAAAATTTATTCTCCCGAAAAGTGACTTTTTGGGATATTGAGAATATTTTAGGTTGACCCTTGTCGAGTTACCTTTCTAATGGTATCTTGTCCATCCTCTAAAGCCTTCAAACGAATTTAGAATAAATTTGGGAAGCAGGATAGTGTGATGTTGTCCCTGTTTTCGATTATGGTCAAAATTGAGTTATTTTCCCGAATTTCATCTCGAGACATTTGATGTCTCTGCATCATCTCGATCAGACTGTAGAACATGCTTTGACCTCCCATAGGCTTATATCAAGGCACAAACATATTTTATATTTTTACGATCCTCATTCATAATAATTTCTTTTGCCAAAAGTTGTCAAAACTCTAACACATTTCCTAAATCAAAAAAGTTTTGTCAAGTTAAGTTTTCCAGCTCGACTTCTCTAAAAAGTGTCAAACATGTCACTTTTGGGGGTACTCTAACCCTGACCTTTCGAGAGGACACTCCAATCTCGTTTTTCAAAATTATTGAGATTGAAAGATCTTCCTTTGTCAAAATTATTTGTCATCCGAGGGGATACTCCAATCCTATCTTTCCGAGGGGATACTCCAACCCTGTCTTTCAATTGTAATTAAAATTTTTCTCCTTCTCGAATTTCCATGAATATGTCAAACAAATCTCGTTTAATCAAAAAACCCAGATGCATCTAAAAAATTGTCGATTCGATTATTCCCAGATAATCGATGCCAATTGCGAGATAAATTACAATAGTCCATTCCTTTCCTTTATCATTGCATTGAATGATCCATGATATGTTACTTCATTTATTGCCTTAATACCATGATTTCTTTGTGATGATTTTATGCATTCATGTTTTCAAAACATTTCAAATAAAATTAAAAGTAATGTTCTGGGTGGGTGTCTCTCTAGTGCCCAAAGTGGAGCATTCCATTTTCAAAGTAAAATCTAGAGGACATTTGATTGAAAATCTCTATATTCCCCATCTCTCTGGGGCATATATGAGATTAATCTTTCCCATCAAAACCTAGATTTGTATTTCTATAAGATTCATGCATTAAAAGAGGGTTATATCGAAACAGTGACAAGTTAAGATCGAAAGAATCATAATTGAGATAAGACATAGCTAGTAAGGTATCGATTTTAGGTGTCACAAAGAGGTTCATATCTCATCATGCATAACCAACTCCTGAACCAAATGGCAAATCTTTGCATTTTGTAGACCATGGGATCAATGTTTTGAGTTTCGTAACTCAAAGCATAGGTTTCAATAGGTATCCGATCATGCTAGCCCAAAATGATCAGTGGTGACTCCAAGCGTTGACCATTATGTGATGGTCATCCGAGACCAATAAGATGAGCGATTCCTCTTATGGTCCCCCTTACTGTGTCATAAGTCGAGAATCTATACTTTCTCATTCTCATTATGTTGTAAAGGAAAAGTCTCGATCAAGAAAGCATTCCAAGTTAGAAAAATATTTTAAGTCATATACACTCATAGATCGATGAGGATCCTTCCTAGGGTACGTTGCAACAAGAAATTGATAGCAGAACTCAAGAAAAAAAATTTGATGATATCAGTTTTTGACACTTACCTCAAGAAGAAAACCAAATAGTCGATGCTTTGGCTACTTTGTCATCCATGTTTAAAGTCAACCAAGAGTCGGGCGTTGCTCCCATTCAAATGAGCATCTACATAACTCTGATTCGTTATCATAGCATAAAAAAAAGGATGGCCTACCGTGGTACTATGACATCCTTTGCTACATCAAGGATCATCAATACCCCAAACATGCAACCAAGACTAATAAAAGGACTATTAGAAGGCTGGCTACTAGATTTGTTCTTGATGGAAAAATCTAATATAAACTGAGTCATGATTAAGTATTGCTCAAATGCTTTGACACTCCTAAAGCCAAAAGGATCCTAGAAGAAGTTCATGAAGGGATTTGTGGCTCACATGCTAATAGACATCGGATAGCCAAGCAAATCAGGAGAGTAGGTTATTACTGTTTGACCCTCTAGAGAGACTACATTAATTATGTCCAAAAATGCCATAAGTGTTAAGTCTATGCAGACAAGATCAATGTCCCTCTAGCATCACTTCACGTCATGATAGCCCTGTGGCCCTTCTCCAGTAGGGTATGGATGTGATCGGGCTGATCACCCCTAAGGCTTTCAATAGGCATTGCTTCATTTTGGTAGTAATCAACTATTTCACCAAATAGGTAGAGGTTGCTTCATACTCTAATGTCACTAGATTGACTAACTATAAGTTTGTCAAGCGAGACATCATCTATAGATATGGTCTCCCAAACCAAATCATCGTAGACAACGCAAGCAACTTAAGCAATAAAATGATACAAGCGATCTACTTTTAGTTCAAGATCCAGCATCATAATTTAGTCCCTTACCACCCAAAGATGAATAGGGCAATTGAGGCAGCTAATAAAAACATCAAAAAATAGTTAAAAAATGGTTGAGACTTATAAGGATTGGCATAAGAAGCTATTCTTTGCACTTCATGCCTATCAGGCCTCAGTTTGCACTTCCATGGGTGCTGCCCTTCCCTTGTCTATGGGATGGAAGCTATATTACCTATCAAAGTCGAGATCCTTTCTCTCAGAGTCTTGATGGAAACCAAACTTGAATAGGCTAACTAGGTCAAAAACATATACGATCAGCTTAACCGCATCGAAGAAAAATGCATGAAAGCCATCAACCATGGTCAAATGTATCAAAGATGCATGATCCAAGCCTATGGCAAAAAGATGCACCCATGACAATTTCACCCACATAAATTGGTATTGAAGAAAATCCTCCCAATTCACAAAGATGCATAGGGCAAGTAGACCTCTAATTAGGAAAGAATGTATGTCGTGAAGCAGGGCTTCTCCAGAGCGTCCCTAATCTTGATAGAAATAGATGGCAATGCCTTGCTCAACCCAGTCAACTCAGATTTCGTTAAGAAATATTACACGTTGAGGGCAAAAACCTAAAATGGCATCCTTAAAAAAACATAAAAAAAATAAAAACAAAAACAAAAAAGGAAAAATAAAAAGAAGAAGAAAACAAAAAGGGGTCTAGATGAAAATTTGAAAAGGGCATCTAGGCAATTGACCAGACTACAGTTGAAAACCTGCAAGGGCAACTTAAGAAGATTAATTTTGATGGGGCATAGACTGAGATCACTTATAGAACAAAGCGAAGCAATCATAGGGATCTTTCGAAGATCTGCACATACTAGTCACATTCATTGTTTGAGAAAGATATTGGAAAGCAACTAAAGAACATTTATGTCATGATCATCAGGGGCATCTTTCACCCAAAAGATCATACATCTTGCCACCGAATCACTTGTTTGTCAAATAGTATACCAACTTATATCTTTTTGTTGTTAAGAATAAATATTACCTTGTTTCTTTTAACCCCTTTACAATTCACATTGCATTTGTTATTTAACTGATAATGTTTGATAATCAACTGAAATATGCATCAAGACATCTCGATATTACATTGAAAGAAAAAGAAAAATACAGGGAGCTCTGCTTACACCCTGATCGTCAAGATCATGCACTTTTCACATCCAAACACCAGCTCGTCATGACCATACACCAAATCATTTCTTGCTTTCACAAGCCACATCTCAAGAAAAAAATCATTTTAAGCTAACCAAAAATCAACCCATGTGTTCTATTTAAATCTTATCGAAACTAGAGACCTAATCAGGTAAGTAGTCTCCAAATTATTGACAATGCCTTCCAATTGTCAGGAGAACAATTGAGCCTCCCGAATTAAGAAATGCAATAATCCAAATTCTGGAGAATAGATTTTTTGTCATATCCTTAGTGGAGCCGGGACAACCTACAATCCCTAGCGGGATTAGGAAAATTCCTATCCATGGTTGCAACAAAGACGAACCGCCAACCTTATAAGAGTTTGAATGATGTACGAAAAAAACTATGGCTATCTTCCATATCAGAGTTCACATCATGCAACCATGATAGTATTTCATATCATGCACTCACATTGCCATCATACATCATCATTTTTATAATATCACTTCAAGCTAGGTTTAGTGAACCTTTAAGGAATTCCTGGTAAGAACTGAAAGCTTCGTACACCGAATGTCATTCAGGTAAGGTTCTTTTCTTCTCATCACCTCATGTAAAAACCCTTTTTTATCAAAAACTACTATTAAAGTGCAAGTGCCAAGAAATTATTCTCCAGAAACTATCATCAAGAACTTTTGTCGAGAATATTCATCAAAAGCTATGTCAAGAATTTTGTCAAGGATTAGTGTCAAAACCCTTTCATCAGGAAATTTTGTCATGAACTTTTGTTAAAAAAGCTTGCATTAGAAGTTTTATCAAAAACTTTGTCAACACCCTTTTCAAAGCCAACAAGTCAGTGGTAACTCTTCAAAGCCCATAAATTAGTAGCACCTCTTCAAAGCCCATAAGTCAATGGCACCCTTTTAAAAGCCTACAAATCAGTGGCACCTCTTCAAAACGCATAAATCAATGGCACCCTTTTCAAAACCTATAAAATAGTGGCACCTCTTTAAAGCCCATAAATCAGTGGCACCCTTTTCAAAACCTATAAGTCAGTGGCACCTTTTCAAAGCCCACAAGTCAGTGGCACCCTTTTCAAAGCCCATAAGTTAGTGGCAACTCTTAAAAGCCCAAAAAACCATGGCACCCTTTTTCAAAGCCCATAAGTTAGTGGCACCTCTTCAATGCCCACAAATCAGTGGCACCATTTTCAAAGCCCACAAGTTAGTGGCACCCTTTTAAAGCCTACAAGTTAGTAGCACCTCTTCAAAGCCCACAAAAAGCCCATAAGTTAATGGCACCCTCTTCAAACCCATAAATCAGTGGCACCTTTATCATAGCCCATAAGTCAGTGCCACCCTTTTCAAAGCCCACAAGTCGGTGGCACTTCTTCAAAGCCCATAAATCTATGGCACCTCTTCAAAGCCCATAAATCAGTGGCACCCTTTTTAAAGCCCATAAATCAGTGGTACCCTTTTCAAAGCCCATAACTTAGTGGCATCTCTTCAAAGTTCACAAGTCAGTGGCACCCTTTTCAAATCCCATAAGTTAGCGGCACCTCTTAAAAGCCCACAAATCAGTGGCATTTTTTCAAAAGCCTACAAGTTAATGGCATATTTTTCGAAGCCCATAAATTAGTGGCACCCTTTTCAAAGCCGACAAGTCATTGGCACCCTTTTCAAAACCATAAGTCAATGGCATCTTTTCAAAGTCCACAAGTCAGTGGCACCTTTTTCAAAGCCCATAAGTTAATAGCACCACTTTAAAGCCTATAAATCAGTGGCACCTTTCCAAAAGCCTACAAGTTATACCACTTCTTTAAAGCCTACAAGTCAGTGGCATATTTCCAAAAGCCCATAAGTTATGGCATATTTTTTAAAGCCCATAAGTCAATTGCACCTTTGTAAAGCCGTAAATCAGTGGCACCCCTTTAAAGCTCATAAGTAAATAGCACTCTTTTCAAAGCCCATAAGTCAGTGGCATCTCTTCAAAGCCCACAAGTTAGCGGCACCTTTCTAAAAGCCCATAAGTCAATGACACCCCTTTAAAGCCTATAAGTCAATGGCACCCTTTTCAAAGTTTACAAGTCAGTGGCATCCTTTTTAAAGCCCATAAGTAAGTGGCAGCTTTTCAAAGCCTGCATAAGCTAGCAGTACCTAAGTCAAAGCCCATACAAGCTGATGGCACTATGTTTGAGTCAAAGCCCATACGAGTTGGTTACACCCAAGTCTAAATCAAACCTTGCACAAGTTGATAACCCTTAAGTTAAAGCCAACATAAGTTGGTGGCAGCTAAGTCTAAGTCAAAGCTTGCATGAGCTGGCGGCACTCGAATTGAAGCCCATACAAGGTTTTGGCACCCAAGTCTAAGTTAAAGCTTGCACGAGCTGGCAATACTCAAATCAAAGCCCACTTAAGCTGGTGGTACCTAAGGTTTAAGTCAAAGTCCACATAAGTTGGCAACACCCACATAAAAAATCCATGATACTTTGCACCTGTCTAAGGGGGTCAAACCTTAAAAAGCCTAATATCCTAGTGTTTTAAGGAGCATTATTCCACCTCTAATAAAATAGTGGCTATTCATCTTTACCCTATTCTTGATTCTCAACAATGGTCAAAGAGGGGTAACTGTAGGCACTTATTTTGTCCGGTATAATTTTTAGCAATCTAGGGCACAGAAGTAGGAGGTGATGATGTCACCCAGTGAAAAAGTATTTTGAGGAGGTCAAAAAGGCCTATGGATCATATCAAAGATAAATATGAAGATGTGTCATCAAGGATATAGTTCAAGGTGTCTAGGAATAAAAGATATGAGAAAATTCATAATTTTGCTTGAATGTATCGATACATGGTTCTTATGTATCGATACAATGCTCTAATGATCCAAAAATTTGAGATGTCCCAATTTGTATTGATACAACATGTAAATGTATCGATATATGAGCTTATGTATCAATACAAGAGCTTATGTCAAGAGCTTATGTATCAATACTAGGCCATGCCAAGACTAAAACATGCATTCTGTAAAGAAATGTATCGATACAAGTATAGATACAGTGGTTCATAGTATCGATATAATGATCATTGCATCAATACAATGTTCATTGTATCGATACACTTATGGTTTTTAGACTAAATGTATTAATACATTCTACAATGTATCGGTACATACAGGCCATTTTTCACGGTCTGAGTATTTTTGACTTATCCACCATTAATCAAAAATTTAATTTTAACTCGTTTCTTTGCATCAAAAAAGATCAAAACCCATTTTAGATTATTAATTTGGACTTTTGAATTAATAAAAACATTTTTTGAAGTCTAAATTAGATAAAAAAAGATTAATGTCACATGATCGTCCCACTCTTCCCTAGTTTGTTGACCAAGATCACTATCAGCCATCCTATTTGCTAGAAATTATTTTAGCATTTAAACTAGCCATCCTATCCATCAAACTAGCAGCAAGTTGCTCCCTACAGCCACTCTATAGCCACGAAGCTAACATCACTTTTTCCCTCTTGAGAAATGACCACAAATACTCTAATTTGGCTCTAAAATGTTGGTATAAATAGACTGCTTATATCTCAGCTAAGCGGACTTTAGATTCTAACTCATTTTTAGCTTTTGAAACACATTCATAGATCAATAGAACAAATCCCATAGCTCTTCACCTAGGACCCAAAAATAGACCAAAAACACTCACTCTCAACCACTACACATTTTAAAAATCACCCTCATCCATGCCAAAACCAAAACCTCATTATTTCTATCTTTTTTTTGCTTATTAACAACAAGGAAAAGAGGAAAATTCAAGCCAACTCTGCTACTCTAACTGTTTGCCCAAAAATTAAAGTTTTGTTGGTATAACTTCCTACTTTATCATTTTTATTTTTTGTTTTTCAGTATCTTTACCATTTAGTGAGATCTCAATGTTTTCGCTACCCTTTCGGATTCTCATGCATTATTGTGGCTTTCAGATGTGGTAGTTTAGGATTTGGATGCCTTAATGCCCCTTTGATATGCAAAATGCCTCATTTCATCCTCATTATTTTAATAGTTCTTGCTCATGCATTTTATGCCATATCCATGCATCTTGTTAGGATTAATCCATGTATGAATCCCTAGCCTAACATATTTCAGGCATATTTATACATTATCTTGCAGCTTGTCATGAATCATTGTCATTTTTAGCATCCATGACAATTTTTTGTCAAAGTGCATAACGCTTTCTTTGTCAAGACCATTGGTAAAGCTAGCATCCCCATTTATGTTTTATGCCATCCCCTTGTATGTTTGTTGTCTTCTCCTTGTCTAAATGCATGTTTGATGGCTATCAAAAATTGATTTTCAAAACCTCCCTAAGCCAAGCATGTTAACCTTAACCAGTGAGGATTAGCATGAACTTAGCATTTTCCTTAAAGTTAGCAAAATATCTTGGGGAAAATTAAGCTTTCCAGATCTAGAATCTTGGTTACACGAGCTTAAATCTTCTAATTTTGTAACGAAAATGGCCTTACAGTTGTTCCTGAAATGTTTATGCCTTGTTTTTAAGTTGAAACCTTGAGTGGTATGATCAATAGGCTGTTTCATCATCCCAAAATACTTTAGGCCTGTGCAAATGAGTTCGTGATGCTCATGCCACTCTTTCCCTTCATTCATGGAAGTTTGAATGTTAATGACTCAAGTTTGGACCCAAAAACACAAAGAAAAATAAAAAAAATCTCCTGTTTTAGTTTATCCCTTACTGGCAGCATCCTTGTTACAAATTGAAAAATTACTTTAAAATCCCAAATGATTTTTTGTGAATTTTATAATTTTTTTTGAAAATATGCTGAAATATCTTTAAAACAAGGTCTTGTTCACCCCCAGATCAGTCCAGATGAAAGAGTTATGATCAAACCTAGACTATTTGGAATCCCTAGAATTAACAAAGTGCATTCTGGTTGGGCCCTTTAGGCCTACTAAGCAATTTTTCCAAATCCATCCAACATTTTTCCTAAAAAGTTCATGAAATTCCCTTTTCCAAAAGGTATTATTTGTAATTTTTTGATACCAAATGAGTGCAAAATGATTTTTCAAATTTTGACATACCTTATCCCTTGTATGCTTTACTAGCAGTAAAATTAATCCGAACTTGAAAATTTATTTCCTTGGAAAGTGATTTTTTGGGATACTAGGAATATTTTTAGATTGACCCTCATCAATTTACCTTTTTGATGGTACCTTATCAGTCCTCTAAAGCCTTCAAACTAATCCAGAATAAATTCAGAAAGTGGGATCATGCGATGTTGTCCCCTATTCTTAGTCATGGTCAAAACTAAGTTATTTTCTCGAATTTCATCTCAAGAAATTTGAATGTCACCGTATTGCCCCAATCAGACTTAAGAACATACTCCTACCTCCCATAAGCTTATATCAAGGCATGAACATATTTTACATCTTCACCATCCTTGTTCACAACAACTTCTTTTGCTAAAAATCATCCAAATGCTCACTCATTTTCTAAATCACAAAGTTTGATCAACTTAATTTTCCCAACTTGACTTCTCTAAAGAGTGTCAGACATGTCACTTTTAGGGATTCTCCAACCCTAACCTTTTAAGGGGACACTCTAACCCCACTCTTCTAATTTGTTAAGATCTAAAAAAATCTTCCTTTGTCAAAAATATTCATCATCCATGAGGGTACTCTAACCTCATCTTTTTGAGGGGATACTCCAACCTTATCTTTCAGCTACAAATAAATTTTTCTTCTTCTTGAATTTCCATGAATGTGTCAAACAAATCTTGTTTAACCAAGAGACCTGGAGGCATCTAAAAAATTATCAATTTGGTTATTTCTAGATAATTGATGCTAATTACGAGCTAAATTCCAATACTTCATCCATTTTCTTTATCATTGCATTAAATGATCCATGTTATGTTACTCCATTTGTTGTCTTACTAACGTGATTTCTTTGTGATGATTATTTGCATTCATGTTTTCCAATCATTCCAAATAAAATTAAAGCTAATGTTTCCATAGGTATCTCTCCAGTGCCCAAAATGGAACATTCCATTTTTAAAGTAAAATCCAGCAGTCATTTTTATTAAAAATTTCTATATTCCCTATCTATCTAAGGCATATATGAGATTAAATCTTTTCATCAAAGCCTGGATTTGTATTTCTATAAAATTTATGCATTAAAAAAGGGTTATATCAAAATAGTGGCAAGTCAAGATTAAAAAAATCAAAACTGAGATAAGACATAGCTAGTAAGGTATCGATTTTTGACGCCATGAAAAGGTTTGTACCTCATCATGCGTAACCAACTCCCAAACCCAAATGATGAATCTTTGTACTACATAGACCACATAATCAATATTTTGAGTTTTATAACTCGAAACATAGGTTTCAATGGGCATCTAGTCATGCCTAGCTTGAAATAATCAGCGGTGACTCCAAGCGTTGGCCATTTCATAATGGTTATCCGAGATAAATAAGATAAGCGATTCGTCTTATGGTCCCCCTCATTGTGTCATAAGTTGAGAATCTGTATTTTCTTATTCTTATCATGCCACGAAGGAAAAATCTCGGTCAAAAAGATATTCTCAAGTCAAAAAAAGATTTTAAGTTATATATACCCATAGATCCATGAGGATCCACCTCGGGGCACGTTACGATAATAAAAATTGAAGAAAAGATGACAAATTGATTTCTTTGCATTACTTTAAATAAGATCAAAACATTATAGGGATCTTAGTTAGTAATCTTAATTTTTTCAGACATTTTAGGAAGAATTAGGGTGGATAAACTACATATTCTCCATTATGTTTTTCCTTTTCAACCTATATTAATTTATTTCGGCTATTCATGGAGATTTTAGAAACCACATATTCTCTATCATGCTCTTCTTCTTTAGTCTGTATCAGTTTATTTTAGCTATTAATGAAAATTTTAAAAACTAGATATTCCCCATCATGCTCTTCTTTTTTAGCCTGTATCAATTTATTTTGGCTATTGATGGAAATTTTAAAAACTATATATTCCCCATCATGCTCTTCTTCTTTAACCTGTATCAGTTTGTTCCAACTATTAATAGGAAATTTTAGAGACCATACATTCCTAATCATGTTCCTTTTTTTCAATTCCTAGATGATATTGGTGCATCATCTCATTTCACTTGTCAAGAACAAGGTTATCATGTCTATAATGACCTCTAAAAAAGCCTTCAAATTCAAATTCAAGCACTAGTTCTTTTTCCTAAAAAGGAAAAAGATCCCTAATGCTTTTTGAACATGCTTCTAATCTCTAAGCATAAATATGGCTCCATTCCATTAAATAAAGAAGAAATATTGATCACGTTTTCTCCAAAATAGGCTGGATCAGATAGTGATAAAGAAATTAAAACATGAAAACTCATCATATGCATTCCTCATGCATTTGTATTCATATTTAATTTACGGATCTTTAGTTGAATATGATATTAGAAAGATCCTTTTAGTATAGAACAAACAAGCAAACCTTATATTTATTCAAGCAATTCAGATATAAAGCATTTTTACCTTGTTTAACTATGTTGATTCTGCCTTGGTCAACCCTTTAAGCCTAGGTTATGTCTTAGTCATCATCATTTGATTGTATCAGTTTCACCCTGGTCAATCCTTTTGACTTAGGATTATATCCTGGTCATCTTCATTTGACTATATCAGTTTTACTTTCGTTAACCTTTTACACCCAAGTTATTTCTTGGTCACTTTTCATTTGACTGTATTGGTTTTGCCCTGGTTAACCCGTTAGGCCTAGGTTATATCTTGGTTATCATTATTTGACTGTGTTAGTTTCACCTGGCTGATCTTGTTGACTTAGGATTATATCCTGGTCATCTTCATTTAATTGTATCAGTTTTGCCTTGGCCAACTTCTCTGACCTAGGTTACATCTTGGTCACCATTATTTAACTGCATCGGTTTTGCCCTGGTTAACCTTTAGACCTAGGTTACATCCTGGTCACCCTCGTTTGACTTGTCCATTTTATCCTAGTCAACCTTCACCTATGTTAACTTGTAGGTTTCATCTTGGTCAACCCTTTTCACTTGTTGACTTATCAATTTTGTCCCAGTCAACCTTTTTTATTTGTTGACTTGTAAGTTTTATCTTAGTCAACTTTTCTTTTTGTTGACTTATAGGTTTTGCCCTAGTCAACTCCTTTCATTTGTTGACTTATAAGTTTTATCCTGGTCAACTTTTTTTTTTTGGACTTGTCTGTGTCATCCTATAGACACCTTATTTTGTCCGAGCTAATTTATAACAATCTGAAGCACGGACGTGAGAAGGGGCAATGATCGTCGGACAATGATAAAAAAGTATTTTGAGGAGGTCAAGAAGGCCTAGGAATTATATCAAACGTAAATGCAAAGATGTGGCATCAAATGACGTAGTTCAAAGTATTCAGGGACAAAAGATATGAAAAATTCATAATTTTACTTAAATGTACCGATACATGGTTCTCATGTATCAATACAATGCTCCAACGATCAAAAAATTTGAAAAATCCCTATTTGTATCGATGCAACATGTAGATGCAATACATGAGCCTCTGCATCAATACGGGCCCTCGTGTATCAATACTAGGCCATGCCAAGATCAAAACATGCATTCTGTAAAGAAATGCATCGATACATATAAATATGTATCGATACAGAGGTTTATAGTATCGGTACACTTTATCGATACATTCTGTAATGTATTGATACATACAGGCCATTTTCATGGTCCGAGCATTTTTGACTAATGCACCATTGATCCAAAACTTGATATCTTTGTATCAAGAAAGATTAAAACACATATTAGATTATGAATTTAGACTTTTGAATTAATCAAAACATTTTTTTGAAGTCTAAATTAGATCAAAGGGGTCAGTGTCATATGATCACCCTACTCCTCCCTAGTTATTGGCCAATATCACCATCAGCCACCCTATTTGCTGGAAAATCACTTCAGCTTTTAAATCAGCCACCCTATGCCTATCACATTAGCATCAAGTTGCTCCCTACAGCCATCGTATAGCCACCACGTTGACATCACTTTGTCTCCCTTGAGAAATGACTAAAGCCACCTCCAATTTAGCTCTAAAAAGCTGGTATAAATAGATAACTTCTATCTCAGCTAAAAAAGGTTATATTCTAGCTTATTTTTAACTTTCAAAACACATGCCTACACTAAAAAATTCAGACTCCTGTAGCTCTTCACCTATCACCCAAAAATAGCCCCAAAAACACTTATTCCTAACCATTACATCCTCATCCATACTAGAACTAAAACCTTATTATTTCTCTCTATTTCTTGCTTATTAACAATAAGGAAAAGAATGAAATTCAAGCCATCTTTACTGCTCCAATTATTTGGCCAAAAAGTGAAGTTTTATTGGTATAACTTCTTACTCTATCACTTGCATTTTTTGTTTTTTAGCATCTTCCTCATTTTAGTGAGCTCTCTATGTTTCCATAACCCTATTAGGATTATCATGCATTATTGTGGCTTTGGGTTGTGGTAGTTTAAGATTTGGATGCCTAAATGCCCCTTTGATGTGCAAAATGACTTATTTCATCCTTACTAGTTTGATACCTCTTGCTCATGCATTTTAAGCCATATCCATGTATCTTGTTATCCTTAATCCATGTATGAATCATTAACCTAACACATTTAAAGCACATTTAACATCAACTTGCATGAATCATTGTCATTTTTAGTATGCATAACATTTTCTTGTCACAATGCATAGCACTTTCTTTGTCTAAACCATTGGTAAAGTTATCATCCACATTTATGTTATGTGCCATCGCCTTGTATGTTTGTTGTCTTCTCCTTATGCCTGTTTGATGGCTGTCAAAAATTGATTTTTAAAACTCCCCAAGCCAAGCACGTTAACCTCAACCGGTAAGGATTAGCATGGACTTAGCATTTTACTTAAAGCTAGCAAAATATTTTGGGGAAAATTAAGTTTTCTAGATCTAGAATATTGGTTAAACAAGCCCAAATCTTTTGATTTTGAATCGAAAATGGTCTCACAATTATTCCTTAAATGTTTGTGTCTTTTTTTAGTCAAAACCTTGAGTGGTATGATTAATGGGCTATTTCATTATCCTAAACTACTCTAGGGCTATGCAAATGAGTTCATGACATTCATGCCACTCTTTTCCTTCAGTCATAGATGTTCAAACGTCAATAACTCGAGTTTGAACCCGTAGACATAAAAAATGGGAGATATCCCCTGTTTTGCTTTGTCCTCTTCTAAAGCACAACTATTGCAAAGTGAAAAATCACTTTAAAATCCTAAATGATTTTTCATGAATTTTTTTGATATTTTTCTCTGAAAGAATGTTAAATTATCTTTAAAAAGATGTCTTATTCACCTTCGAATCTTTCCAGATGAGAGAGTTATGGTTTTTCAAGTCTAAACTATCTAGAACCTCTGGAATCCGAACATGTATTTTGGTTGGGCCATTTAGGCTCACTAAATGATTTTTCCAAATTTTTCAAACATTTTTCCTAAAAGATTCATGTAATTTCCTTTTCAAAAAGGTATCACTTGCAATTTTTCAATACCAAGTGAGTCCGGGGTAATTTTTCAAATTTTGACACACCTTGTCCCTTATATGCTCTGCCAGTAGCTCAATCAGTCTGAACTTGAAAATTTATTCCCCCAAAAAATGAATTTTTGGGATATGGGGATTATTTTTAGATTGACCCTTGTCGAGTTAGCTTTCTAGTGGTATCTTGTCCACCCCCTTCAAACCTATTTAGAATAACTTCGGGAAGCAGGATAGCGTGATGTTGTCCCCTATTTTCAGTTATGGACAAAATTGAGTTGTTTTCCTGAATTTCATCTTGAGACATTCGAATGTCTCCGTATCACTCCGATCAGACTCAAGAACATGCTATGACCTCTATAGGCTTGTATCAAAGCACAAACATATTTTACATTTTTACCATCCTCATTCATAATAATTTTCTTGCCAAAAATTGTTGAAACGCTCACATATTTCCTAAATCACAAAGTTTTGTCGACTTAAGTTTTCCAACTTGACTTCTATAAAGAGTGTCAAACGTGTCACTTTTAAGGATACTCTAACCTTGCCCTTCCAAGATGATATCCAATTCCATTTTTAAAAATTGTCAAGATCAAAAAACAATTTCTTTGTTAAAATGATTTGTCATCCATGAGGATGCTCCAACCCTGACCTTCTGAGGAGATACTCCAACCCCGCTTTTCAAAATTGTTAAGATTAAAAAAAAATCCTCTTTTCTCAAAATTATTTGTCATCCACGGGGATACTCCAACCACCTTTTTGAAGGGATACTCTAACCTTGTCTTTCAACTATAGTTATTTTCCTCCTTCTCAGACTTTCATGAATGTGTCAAACAAACTTTGTTCAATCAAGAAACCCAAGTGCACCTCGAAAGTTGACAATTCGGTTATTCCTAAATAATCAATGCCAATTGCGAGATAAATTCTAATAGTCTATCCCTTTTCTTTATCATTGCATTGAATGATCCATAATATGTTACCTCATTTGTTGCCTTACTAATATGATTTCTTTGTGATAATTGTTTGCATTCATGTTTTCTAATCATTTTAAATAAAACTAAGGGTAATATTCCACGTAGGTATCTCTCCAGTGCCTAACATGAAATATTCCATTTTTCAAAGTAAAATCCAGAGGTTATTTTGTTAAAAATCTCTATATTCCCTATCTCTCTGGGGCGTATATGAGATTAAATCTTTTTCCATTAAAACCTATATTTGTATTTCTATAAGATTCATGCATTAAAAAAGGGTTATATCGAAATAATAACGAGTTAAGATCAAAAGAATCAAAATCGAGATAAGACATAGCTAGTAAGGTACCAATTTTGGGCATCACAAAAAGGTTCATACCTTATCGTGCTAACCAACTCCCAAACCCAATGACAAATCTTTGTACTATGTAGACCATGGATTTGATGTTTTGAGTTTCATAACTCAAAATATAGGTTTTAATAGGCATCTAATCATGCCTAGCCCTAAATGATCGGTGCCAACTCTAAGCATTGGCCATTTCATGATGGTCATCTGAGACTAATAAGATGAGCGATTCATTTTATGGTTTCCCTCACTATATCATAAGTCGAGAATCTATACATTCTTATTCTCATGCAAAAGAAAAGTCTCGATCAAGAAGACATTTCTAAGTCAGGAAAATATTTTAAGTCATGCACACCTATTGATCTGCGAGGATCCACCTTGGGGTACATTGCGACCACTTGGCGACTCCACTAGGGATAGTATAGAGAGTTAGGCTAATAACTAGACGAGTCTTGCTAGGTTCCTAGTTCTTTCGATCTTCGGTCATTATTTAACCATGACCCTTTTGTCGTTTTGTCAACTAATCTTTTGTTTGACATGATTGTCAGGATTGTTTTATTTTTTAATAATCATTAGTTTAATAAAAGTGGTAATATGAAAATAAACAAAAAGGTTTGATTGTTTCCTCATCACACACCATGCACTTACATGTGTATTAATGTCCCGCCAAACTCCATGGCATGGTTATAACCCAATCATTAGGAGGAAGTAAGCGATGCCTTCGTAAGTAACCTTCCGCATAGGCATGGCAATAACTTCCCAGATGTAAATTACCTACATCTCTCATAAGTAACCCTTCATATTTGCATAGAGAAATACGTCTAATGAATCGAACCCGTTCTGCCAAACTCGCGATGGTTTAGGATCGGGGTCCCTCAACTGTCCTTACTAGATAGAGGAGCAATTTGCATACCTATTTAGACGTTAACCTAAACCTCATATTGTGAGCCTTACGAGCTAAACCATGTCAAACCATATCAGAACATTACTAGAATACCTAAAGAATATGGTCACTTAGGGAAACATTCCTAACCTTTACTCTTAATTACCATAATTATGTAGGTAACTGTGAGTATACAGTTGTCACCTACATCTGCATTTTTATCATTTATCAAGGCATGCCATCATGCTGCTCGAATAAGGCTAACCTTTGTATAAATAAATGGCAGTAAACAAAAATAATCATTCACAACATCTTATACTGTAAGCCGTTATGCTGTCTGAGTCATGGCTTAATGCCCATCCGCACTAGTGGTGATAAACAAATATTATTATTTTTCCATCAAAATAAGATATTGCATCACCTCATAAAGGGCAAATCGCATCCTGGTATGTTGAAATGCTGCCCATTTGTCATCTCACGACCTTGGTTGAGACATGTTATGATTTTTTTTTGTTATGATGTTCTTAAATTCTTTATTTCCTTACATTTATCTCCTTTGTATTCCACTAACTTATTTTCCCTTTGTTTATGTTTTGGTGCATGCATTATTTCATCATAACCATCATGACTATCATCATTTTGGGATAATTGTTACGGTTCAATGTTCAGTAAGAGGCATCATTTACAGAGCAATAGCTTATCTCG
This sequence comes from Adansonia gregorii, assembly GCA_038382025.1. Lineage (NCBI taxonomy): Eukaryota > Viridiplantae > Streptophyta > Magnoliopsida > Malvales > Malvaceae > Adansonia > Adansonia gregorii. Next base: position 26,034 of record JBBYHO010107756.1, on the reverse strand, counting down.
ACTTTCGAGTCCTTTAAAAAAGTCAGAACATGGTCAGAAGGTTTCCAACATCAAGACAGGGACATCCTAAAGCCTAACTACATCTCAGAAATGCATGAAGAGGTCAAGATCAGTTTTTGTCAAAATGATTGTCAGAAACTGAAGCATATTTTAGACAACTGGGACAGCAACACGAAAAAAGCCTTCATTAAAAAGTACGGGGATATGGCTCTCTTACTTTGAGTTCAGTTGGATGATGGCTTGTTTCGAGCAGCGGCATAGTTCTGGAATCTGGCCTACCTATGTTTCACCTTCAACCAACAAGATTTAGTCCCTACCATTGGTAAGTACATAACCTTACTGAACGTAGAAAGGGCTAAATCAGGGCTAAATCAAATCGGATTTACTGCAAGGTGCTAATGCCTCCTCCATTCAAGCAAAGGTTGAAGCAAATTCTTAGAGTCACAGAAGCATGGGTTAATAGTCATGTCAAAGTAAAAGGGAGTAGTGAATACATCTCTTAGGCCAGCTTGAAAGAAGTAATGGTAAATTTTTTTTATCAAAAGAAAGATCAAGATGTCTACGCTTTGGCGATCTATGAGCTCATTATACTCTCGAAGACTTTGGGTTCTGTAGATACGATAGTCATAGATTTCTTTTCTTGCTTATGTTGCAACATCAAACCTTTTTTCGCCATTATCACCGAAACCATCCGCGCCCTTAACTTTTGTAAAAGAATGAGAACATAAAGGTTTATTGGGTGTGCCCCATTGTTTCAAATATGGCTCTCAGGTCATTTTGTGTTAGGAAAAGAAGAGTTAGGCAAAGTTTCTTCTTCAAGATCAATCATCTTTCCATGGAATTAGAGAAAGAATGTCATCAAGATAAGACAGAAAAGCATTAGGTCAAGGAATTATAAAATGTCAAAGAGGAAAAAATCATGTGGAGAGCTCCATGGGTGTTCCCTCAGTCGATTGTGTACAAATATAGAGACTACACTTGCGTACTGCTCTTGAAATTATGGGAAATACCAATTACACTCCTTTTTTAATGTTGCATCAGTTCCAGTGCCAGCAATTCATCCCATTCTTTGAAGACTTAGGACATTAGGATTTTAAATATGTAGGGCCCAATTATAAAATAAAAGTCCAGCTAGCTTTCCAAGCTTGAAAGAAGATCCATTGTATGGAAAGATATTGGAGAGAAAGCCCTACCATGCGTGGATATAAAGAATGGAGACTTTTCCATATTGACGATCCATTGGCACTAACTAACTTCGAGATACTGCAAATCCCAATAGAGGAATCGCCTTATAAGATAAAGCTATTTAGAAGGGAGTTCGAGTAAGAAAAGACATCCTTTGCTACAGAAATCGCTTGACTTAAGGAGGAAAGGGGCCAGCTAAAGATGGATATCTATCTTAGGAACGGTGAAATAGATCAAGTCCTTAAAGAAAGGGATCGCTTCAAAGATGACCTCGAAAGCCTAACCAAGGATTATGTGACACTCAGAAAAGCTAAGAAGTCCCAACTTATTGGCAAGACATCAGTCAAATGGGAAGTGAAAGTTACCACTCTCAATCACAAGCTGAATCAACAGAAGGAGGAAGTCAAAACCAACAAAGAAAACTTCACGAGGGCACATGCTCTTGCTTCCACCTACCAATGAAGGAATCAAAGACTCGAAGCCCAAATGCGAGATGTGAGGGCCACCAGGGTTGAAAATGAAGCCCTCATTCATAGAATCCATGAGTTAGAACAGTCTCTTTAGGATCATCAAGGTCATATCAATGAACTAGCAGGGGCTTCCGAGCAATGCAAACTAGATTGGTAAGCGATAATGGAGCAAGCACGTCTAAACTACCAAGAACAACATTAGCACCTCACTCAACAAGTGTAGATGGCTCAACGAGAGGCAGATAACATGATTGAAATAACTCGGTCCATAAGGTGAGACGTTGCACCTATTGAGGATCGCGAGCAATGACTTTTAGGTTTTCTTGATCGTGTGATTACACAATATAATCATGTTAGATACTTTCAGATGTAATCATGTTGTAAAAGAAAAAACCCTTTTGTGACTCTATGAAGGATGTTATTCACGAAGCTGTTCCAAGAATTAATTGTCTCCAATGCATATGCACATTTAATTTCACTATTTTTCATTGCACTTACATCAATCATTCATTATCTTAACTCGTCATTGCATCATAAATGCTTATCAATAAATATATTTTTTAAAAAATCTAATACAAGAATTGGGCCATTAAAATGCAAGGGATTCCAAGACCAATTGGGAACATGAAACCTTACATCACGCACCGCTACAACACATGATGTCGTAAGCAAATCATGAAGAGTGATCATGAAGTTCGTATTGAGTAACTTAAGCTAATGGTCAAGGAATCACAAGACTAGATGCTTTGTCAACAATATGAAATACAAAATCAAATCGCAAAACTTATGAAACTAATAACTGCCTTTATGAAAGAAAAAGGGCAAGCAACCACTGTTGAAACAAGGAATGATCTTTCCAACATTGAAATCCCCCTACAAATAATCCAGAACTTGCCAAAGAGGAAACTAAACAAGAACAACAGCCCACTCCTACACCTACCACTCAGGCTTTGCCGGTCATCTACCTTAATCCTGTTACGATAGGTCAACTCATTCCCGATACTCAAGGGGTGAATGTGGCGTCTTATCAGCAGATCTGATAACCCTTAACCATAAGGAACCAGAGAAAACAGAAAGTCAGAAGAGCACCATGACTGTGACAGAAGTGAACAAATTCTAGCTACTAGAAAAATGCCTCTAACCTATTAAGAGAAGTAACAAGTTCAGAGCTCTTGATGCACAGTCGCTATCTTTGGTGTTCAACCTTATCATTCCCCTAAAGTTTAAAGTCCCAAAGTTTGAAAAGTTTAATGGAACCATCGACCCTTCTGTCCATGTCCGAATGGACTTATGAAAAATGGTTAAGTACGAGAAAAATGAAAAGGTCCTCATCCATTGCTTTCAGCATAGCCTCATTGGGGCAGCAGCTCGATGGTGCATTAAGCTAAACAATATGAAAATCCAATCATAGGCAGACTTGGCTAAGGCCTTTCTAAATCAATACTAGCATATGTCGGATTGGGCACCGAATCGTCTTTTCTTGATGAATTTTGAGAAAAGATCCATGAAAGCTTTAGGTAATACACCTAAAGGTGAAGAGAGGAAGCAACCCTAGTTTAACCTCCCCTTATAAAAAAAGAGATGACAATCACTTTCATCCATGCCTTATGCGCTCTTTATTACAAGAAGCTTATAGAAAATGCCACTAAGAAATTCACAAACCTAGTCTTCTCTAGAAAAATAATTGACGAAGCTATTAAGAGTGGTAGAATGTCAGCTAGGGAAATGTTAGGATCAAGCAAGAAACCTATTGCCAGTAAAAAGAAGGAAAGAGAGGCCAATGCCATAAGTTATGCTAGCCCGTCTCAACTAAAACAGCATCAAATTCTTGACCTTCACTACCCAAGCACATTGCCCTATCACTATATCCCCTCAGCAAATTAATGCCATAACCTATAACCCATCCTTTGCAATCCTATTTAACCCACCATAAAGCTACCCTCCACAAGGTCACCAAAATAACAATTGAATAACCAATAATGCACATGGCAATTGAGTCACAAATCAATAAAGATAACATTTTGATCTTATCCCTATGACCTACAAGGAGCTATACCAGACCTTGCTTCAAAATCATTTAGTAGCCCCAATCTATGTCCCAGAAAAAAAGCCACCATACCTGCAATGGCATAACCTTAATGCCCACTGTGAATAGCATGTTGGGGCAGTAGGGCATGACATTGAGAACTGCATATCTTTCAAATGAAATGTGCCAAATCTAATTAACTCAAAAGTCTTACAATTTGGGATAAACTAGGGACCAAATGTTGCCACCAATCCTTTACCAAACCACACTAAGCCAACTGCAAACATGAATGACACTGAGAGCAAACATAAAGTAAGGGCAAGCATAAAGGATATAAGGATGCCAATGTTCTTGGACTGGCATTGATTTAGGTTAGGTTGCTCAAGGCAACAAAAAAATTAGAAGATAACCCCCACAACTTCTATAACTTCTACACAGTTATAGGTTATACCTTCTAAACATGTGGGGAGTTAGGTCCATGGTTCAGAGAATGATGTATGAAGGCCAGATAGAATTCTATCATGAGATCACATCTAATACTAAATCTATCAATAATGATAGGAGATGAAACCATGCAGCCACCTTACAGGAGAAACTGACCCCTCATTTTTTATGATAAGTCAAGTCCCGAGGTCAGTTCTTCGACACCTATACCAAAGTTGGTTATGGAAATACCTAAACCATTCTCATATAAGAGCAATAAAGCTATTCCATGGAAATATAGGAATCAGGTAGTGATGATCAGAGAACTAACTATCTTAACTACTGTAATGAAACTATCAGGAGTTAGTCACCTAACTCGTAGCAGTAGGTGTTACACTCCCTCAGCTCAAAAAAAATAAAGGTTTATGCATTTCCAAGCACCAATATCACTCAGGCCCAAGCAAAGAATTTTGAGCCTGAAAAAAATTAAAGTAGCAGTGAGTGAAAGAGAAGCCAAGGAGTTTCTTAAATTCTTCAAGCATAGTGAATACTGCATTGTGGACAAGTTAACCAAACAACCTGTAAAGATTTCTATGTTATCTTTATTTCTTAATTCAGACATTCACTGAAATGCATTACTGAAAGTGCTAAACAAAACGTATGTGCCCTTGAATATCCTTATGGACAAGTTAGATCGGCTAGCGAACAACATCATGGCTGATAATTATATCTCTTTCACTGATGATGAGATCCCACCCGAAGGCAAGGGTAGTTATAAAGCTTTGCATATTCGCACCCATTGTAAGGGACATAGTTTTCCTAAAGTACTTATAGATAATGGGTCAACCCTTAATGTCATGCTTATGACTACATTAAGCAAACTCCCTGTCAACCAGTCTAACATCAAAAGTAGCCACACCATAGTTTGAGCTTTTGATGGAACGTCTCACGGAGTAATTGAAAATATCACAATCTAACTCCAGATAGGCCTACGTACATATGAAGTAGACTTTCAAGTGTGGATATTAATCCTTCTTACAACTTCCTGTTAGGAAGGCCATGGATACACTTCACTAGAGCTGTCCCATTATTTCTCCATCAAAAGCTTAAATTTATGATAAATGACAAAGTAGTCATCATCGGGTCTAAAAAAGAAATGATCACCACTGCTTTCACTGAGGATATCTACATAGAGCCTAATAAAGATACACCAAAGTCATCCTTCCAATCCTTCGAGTTCGTTAATGCCACATTTGTGGGAGAAAAATTACCAATATTTAAACCCCACCTATCAAAGAGTACTAACTCAAGTTTAAAAATGACCATTAGCAAAGGTTCCCATGCTGGAAAAAGCCTTAGCAATAATCCACAAGGGATAGCCCGAGCCCTATAGGTCATCACTCAAGCCAACAAAAAAGGCTTATGATTCAAGGCCAATGCGCAATCAAAAAAGCAGCAAGAAAGAGGATCTACATCCAGGAGATGACACGATCATTAGGTCGGGAAGGAAAGTCAAAGCCGACAATGTTTATGTCTCCATGAGATATTTTGTTTAGGAGGTCGAATTAATCCAAGCCAATTGGAATAGCAAAATGCTAAAGATATCTTGATTATCCTAAATAGGTACTTAGCAGCCTTTATCTCCAACATACCGAGCCATAAAATTTGTGTCCTTCCACTAAGACCTGATTTTGATGATAAGGTCATGATGGAAGTCCTTGTACTTTTCTTGTCCCTTTTATGTAACGTCAAAAAATGACAACTTACCTACTCTCGCCCAAAGGCAGATAGGTATCGTATGTAAGTGGCATTTTTTATGAAACATTATCAATGAAATGACTTTTGCATATATCATTCCATATTATGTATCACTCTTCAACCTTTTTGTCTTCATTACTCTTTTGCCTTTATTTTTATCTAAATCCCTTAATTATGTGTGTGCCTTTTGCAATGTTTATTTCTTTACCCTTTCAGATGCCTTGACTATAGTGACATGGATGTGTCTTATGGGTCTTTGAAGATTGATTTTAAACAGTCAATTTGCACTAATGAAGTCCATCCTAAAGAAGATTTCAAAGAAAGCTTTGTACCACCAGACCTCTTACGATTAGTTAAGCAAGAAAAAAAGTAGATCATGTTGACATTGAGGACTTAGTCTAGTACTGGATTTAGTCCTTCCACCAGAATTTAAAATGATCGAGTTTGAAAAGCACAAAGAAAATAGCTGGTTATGCTCATAATAGTAAGCTTTTGATTCACTATTTTTAAGAAAGCCTATCTGAATCTATACTGAGATGGTATAATGATCTGAATTCCATTCAAATTCAATGATGGACTAATTTAGCTAATGCATTTTTTCACCAATACAAACATATAGTTGAATGGGTGCCTCATAGACTAACTTTTCAAAATATAGAGAAAAAGTATACCAAATCTTTAAGGAATATGCACAAAGATGGAGAGACATGGCTTTTCAAGTTCAACCTCTTTTGATTAAGATAGAAACCATAATGCTATTTGTGGGCACTTTAGTCCCAATATTATGAAAAATTAGTGGGGAATGTAACTAAGAATTTTGCTAACTTGTTATTTTGGTAAAGATGATTGAAACAGCTATAAAGGCTAACAAAATCACAGCTAGTGAGTCTTCTAATAGAAAAAAGCCAGGGATAGGAAAAAAAATAAGAAGCTCTATCTGTTAACTATACTAGTCAACCATACCATCAAGGACCTCATATGTATTACCAAAACCAAAGATAACAAACCTAAAATACCTACTCTTTTAACATACCCAGAGGTCCTCCTTCAACATCGCCTCAGACCACCACTTTGAACCCTTCTCCATAAAACCAACAAAAGCCCAATTTTAATCTAGCAACCCAAAGAGCCAACCAACCTAGATCTTGTTATCAACATTTTTCTTACTCATATAAGGAAATGTTTGATAAGCTTTTTGAGATACGGTTAGTGGCTCTAATCTTTTCTAAACCATATAAAGGAAATTACTTTTTTTTGGTACGACATAAAGCTGCAACTGTAAGTCTAATGCAGTAGCTAGTCACTCGATCGAAAATTATTTAGCCTTTAACGAAATTGTTCAAAAGTCTTTTTCAGATGGGTGCTTTTTGAATTGATAATGGTCCAACACCTAATATGGTAACAAATCCCTTACTAGATCATACCGAACCCAAGATTAATGCTCTGATTATTGAAAAAGAAAGATAAAGGAAGTCAAAAGTCTAAGAAGTTAAGACTTATATGGAAAAAGTATTGGTAATCTTGACTGAAGGAGGATCTTTGGTTAAGATCATGGAAGTATCAAAGGTTAATCTAGTCTTAGTGCTAACTTCTGTAAATTTCATAAAATATCAGGACATATTTTGCAAAATTGCATAGAATTTTTAGCCATAATCCAGAGGATGATAGACAATGGTGAAATGGGTTTTTTGAAGAAGCTAGATTATAGGAAAAAAATCAGCCAACATGACTAGTGAAAGATTATTGCAGCTACCTTATGGCATTAATCACTCTCTTATCATTCATCATGATCAACCAAAGATCACACTTCCTAAGACTTAAGTTAATTCTAGACTCATTATCAAAACACTAATTCCATTCTTTTATCAACATAACAAACAAGTACCATGAAAGTATGATGGTGGGATAACAACTCTAGAGGTTGTTACAGGCCAATGGCTGCTATCGACATAACTGGGGTAAGCCATATGATAAGGAGTGGCTATATCTACAGCTTGGAAACTAGTGAAACTAGTGCAAAAACCAAGTCAAAAGGATAAGTATCTGGAAAAGTAATAGTTACCAAAGATAACCCAGTTGAAGTATAGGAATTAGTAAAAAAAAGAGGCTATTAAATATTTTAAGTTTATTAAACATAGTGACTATAGTATAGTAGAATAGTTAAAGTAGTAACCAGCAAAGGTTTCCATGTTAACCTTGCCGTTTGGCACGGAAATGTATTAGAATGCTTTATTGAAAGTGCTTAACCAAGCTTATGTTTCTCAAGATATTTCCACAAATAAGCTGGATCGCGTAGTAAATAACATTGTTGCTGAGAATTTTATTTCATTTAGTGATTATGAGATCCCACCAAGGGGCAGCACTTCAATAAAAGCTCTCTACATCACAACTCACTATAAAGCGACTATATTGCCTAAAGTCCTCATTGACAATGGATCAGCTTTGAATGTAATACCGTTGATCATATTGTCTTACTTACCAGTAGATGTCAATCAAATCAAGCATAACTATACAGTTGCTAAGGCATTTAACGAGATTAAGAGAGAAATCAAAAGGACTATTTTGATCATTTTAGATATTGGCCCTTGCCCATTTGAGATCGAATTTCATGTGATAGATATTATCCTAGCATACAACTATTTGTTAGGATGACCATGGATTCATTCTGCTGGGACTATCTCATCATCTTTGCACCAAAAAATTAATTTCATAGTTAATGAAAAGTTAATTAGCCTACCAGGGAAGAAGACATTATGGCTATGACTTTTACTGATGCCTCTTACATTAAAGCAGATGCTGAAATTAAAGAGTGCTCTTTTAGGTGCTTTGAAATTATCAATACCACTTTTGTTGTAGAAGGGTCTATAATCCCAAAACTTATACTTTCAAAGAGTGCCTGCATAGGTGTCAAGCTTACAGTTGGGAAAAAAGCTCGAATTAAAGTGGACTTGAGAAATATTTGCAAGGGATCAATCGATCTATCAATGTCATTGGTAAGAAAGACAAGCAAGGATTGGGCTTCAAGCAAGAGTGGAGTAAAAAAAAGGAAATTTGAAAATAGATCTTAAGGAAAGAAGCTAGTCCAAGCCTTTATTCAATAGTCAAGCCAGAAATCACCTTCTTCCACTTATTAGATAAAGTTTTTCATTATGAAAGCGTTGTTAATCCATAAGCTGAAGAAAAAGAAGCCAATAGAGCTATTATAGTGGTTAATAAAGGTTTCAAGAAGTGTTAGGTGGTCACCATTGAAGAAAACAATAAAAAGTCAAATGATGATCATGGGATCCACTATTTTCCTCCTAGATACATTTTGAAGCATTGGACTTGTATTGAGAGAACTATTGTGCTTAGGTCAGTTTCAAAGTAATCTTGGGAACTCGTTTAGTCATCTAAGAATCTTTCTATAAGAACTTGAAATGCTAAATTATCATTTATAGAAATGAAATGCATATAACCTTTTATCTATGTCCAAGTTTGTTTATACCAATATTTCTTTTCTTTGTTACATACATTTATACAAATCATGTCATACATTTGTTTGCTGATTTCTTTTCTTTTTTTAGCTTTATAGGTTTCCTACTTAAGAAAAAGTGAATGGTCCCAAACATGAATCAAAGGTTTATTTTGAACAGATTGTTTGCTTGAATAAGGTCCATTTAAAAAAAATGATGATAACATGCTTTGCCACCTGATCTACTAAAAATAATCTAGGGAGAGGATGATTGAACAATGCTTTATGAAGAATCCATGAAGATGATAAATTTAGGGGATGATAAGGATGATCGAAAAGAAGTCAGGATATGGATTGCCCTAATGCCCATAACTAGGAAGAATTAATAAGTTTACTTTGGGAATTTTAAGAAGTTTTCGCATGGTCTTACCAAGACATGCCAAGGTTGGATACAGAAATCATAGTCCATAAATTACCTCTAAAACTAAAATTCAAACTAGTCCAACAGAAGTTGAGAGGAACGAAACTAGAAATGCTTTTGAAAATAAAAAAAGAGGTAAAAAAATAATTCACAGTTGGATTTCTCAAAGTGGCAAAACACCCAGAATGGGTCACAAATATTATCCTAGTTCTCAAAAATGATGGTAGAGTTAGAATATATATATAGATTATCAGGACCTAAATCAAGCAAGTTTGATAGATAATTTTTTCTATAAAGATATTTTGGTTGATAATACTATGAACAATTGCCTATTTTCTTTCATGGTTGGATTTTTTACGTATAATCAGATAAAAATGGCACTAGAAGACATGGAAAAGACAACCTTTGTCATAATATGGGAAACTTTTTATTATAAGATGATGTCGTTTGGACTAAAAATGCAGGGGTAACTTATCAGAGGGCAATGGTTACTCTATTCCATGATATGATGCGCAAAGAGATAGAAGTATATATGGATGATATGATTGCTCAATCGCCTTAGAAGGAAGGCCATGTTACAAATTTATGAAAGCTGTTCAAAAGGCTGAGAAAGTACTAGTTGAAATTGAATCCAGCAAAATGCACTTTTTGTGTAAGGTCAGGAAACTTATTAGGCTTTATTGTGAGTGCAAAAAGGATTAAAATTGATCCAAATAAGATTACAGCCATCCAAAAATTACTATCCCCATGCATGCAAAAAGAGGTATGAAGTTTCTTGGAGAAGTTGAATTACATTGCTAGATTCATATCCTAACTCATAGATAAGTACGATCTGATATTTTAGCTTTTTGTGAAAATAAAACCCTGTGAATGAAATTAAAAATGCCAGGAAGCATTTGAAAAAGTTAAGCATTATCTCTATAATCCTCCAAATATTGGTGCCACCTATACCGGGGTAACCTTTAATTTTGTACTTTGTCGGTGTCTAAAAAGCCTATGGGTTACGTGCTAGGACAACAATATGAGACAGGAAAGAAGGAGTGGGCTATTTATTACCTCAATAAGAACTATCAAATAAAAAAGATATGTTGTGCCTTAGTTTGGGCTGCAAAAAGGCTCCAACAATACATATTGTGTCATACCACCTGGCTGATCCTAAAATGGATTTGATTAAATATCTGTTTAAAGTATCGACTTTGTTAGGAAGGATAGCTAGATGGCAAGTCTTTCTATCATAATATAATATGGTTTAATGAGTCAAAAGGCAATTAAAAAGAGTGTTATTGCTAAATTCCTAGCAAGTCAAGCACTCAATGATTATCAGCCATTGAATTTTGTCTTTCCTAATGAAGATTTAATGAATATTTTAGTGGAACAAGAAGGAAAACCGTCAAAAAAATTAACATGGAAAATGTAGTTCGATGGAGCATTAAATGTTTTAGGCCATAGAATCGGGGCAATCTCGATATCTCCAGAAAGAGACTAGCACCCTTTTACTGCTCGACTAGACTTCAATTATACAAATAATGTAGCAGAATATGATGCATGTGTTATGGGACTTAGGGCAGCTATAGAGAAAAAAGCTCAATTAGTGAAAGTATTTAGGGACTCAACCTTGGTGATTTATTAATTATGCAAAAAATGGGAAACTCGGGGTTTAAGGATGCAACAATATAGAAAGCTAATTCTAGAATTACTTGAAGAGTTTGATAAGGTAGAATTTATTCATTTAATTTGAGACGATAATCAAATGGCTAATGCTTTAGCCACCTTGGCTTTAATGTTTAAAGTAAATAAGGAGCAAAAGGTAAAACCAATTCAGATGAGCATATATAAGTCTCTTACGTACTGTTGCAATCTTAAAATGAAAGCAGATGGTCTCCTATGGTATCATGATATCAAAAGATATCTCAAGGATTGAGCACTTTAAGACTGAAAAAAAAACTTTAAGGAGGCTGGCGATGAAATTTATTTTAGATGGAGAGGTTTTTTACAAGAAGAGTTATAATTAAGTGTTACTAAGGTGTGTCGATGCTCCGGAAGCATAGAAGATTTTGGAAGAAGTGCATGATGAGATTTACGATATCCATGCGAATGGACATAAAATGGCAAAGCAAATCATGAGACTAGGTTATTTCTGGATAACCATGGAAGGTGATTGTATTAAATACGAAAGAAAATGTCATAAATGCCAAATCTATACTAACAAGATCCATATACTACCTTCAGTATTGCATGTCATAACCGCACCATGGCCTTTCTCTATATGAGGCATGGATGTTATTGAACCAATTACCCCTGTAGCTTCGAACCATTATCATTTCATCCTAGTGGCTATTGATTATTTCACTAAATAGGCTGAAGCAACCTCTTATACAAATGTGACAAGGTTGGTAGTGATAGCATCATTTATCGATTTGAAATCCCTATAAAAATATAAAGGATAATGCCTCTAATTTGAATAATAAATTAATGTACATAGCTCAAAATTTCTTATCACAATTCAGTGACATACTATCTAAAGATGAACAGAGCTGTAGAGGTGGCTAATAAAAATATTAAAAAAATTATAGAGAAGATGGCAGAGACTTACAAAAATTAGCATAAGAAGCTTCCCTTTGCCCTCTTAGCTTATAGAACTTTAGTCCAAACTTCAACTAGGGCAACACCTTATTTGTTAATCTATGGTACGAAGGATATCTTACTAATTAAAGTGAAGATCCATTCACTCTGAGTTTTAATGGAAACCAAGTTGGAAAAAGTTGAATAGGTTTGAGATCATTATGAGCAACTGAACTTCACTAAAGAAAAAAGGCTAAAAGCTATTCAACATGAGCAGACATGCCAAAAATAATGATAAGAGCACATGATAAGAAAATTCAACCCAGGAAATTCCATGAGGGAAAATTGATACTAAAAAAAATCTTGCCAGGACAAAAAGATCCTCAGGGCAAATGGGCACCCAATTGGGAAGAGCCTTATGTTGTCTATAAGACATTTTTAGAAGGAGCATTGATATTGGCAAATATGGATTGGGGAATTCTACCACACCCCATTTATTTGAATAATGTAAAAAATTCTTATGCCTAAAAAAAAGAGAAAGGAGAAAAAAAGATAAAAAAATAAAAAACCCAAAAACACGTTTGTTTAAAAAAAGAGAAAACTGATGAAAACCTAAAAAAAATCCTTTTAAAAAAAGAGAAAAAAAAGAAAAAAATTCAAATAAAAACCCAAAAAGGGTATCTGAAGAAAAGTGGTATAATGGGAAGACTTTAAGCTAAAGGCTCAAAGTGACAACTTAAGCATTTGAAAGGAATGGACAGAGCATAATTTGATGGAAGACTAAGTCAAAAAGAGGCATAGTAGGATCAAAGGCATCTTTAAGAGATGGATCTTCATGAAAGTAAACTTTTTATTTAGAAGAAATCTCAAAAGAATTAAATGGGAGATCTCGTTTATCTGAGTAATATCCAAATCTTTTTTGTACTTTATCATTATTTTTAAAATAACCAATGTTCTATCTTCTTTCTTTATTGCAGTACAAGTACATATTTTCATTCATACCTTTGTCAAATAGTCTTTTGGACCATGCTAATATTTCTACTAGATGATAATTAATGTTTTGAGCAAAAAAAAATTAAGGAAAAAATGACAAATTGATTTCTTTGTATTAATTTGAATAAGATCAAAATATTGCAAGGATCTTAGTTAGTAATCCAAAGTCTTTCAGACATTCCAGGAAGAATTAGGGTGGACAAACTATATATTCCCCATCATGCTTTTCTTTTTTAGCCTATATCAATTTGTTTCAGCTATTGATGGAAATTTTAAAAACCATATATTACCCATCATGCTCTTCTTCTTTAGCCTATATCAGTTTATTTTAGCTATTAATGAGAAATTTTAGAGAACATATATTCCCAATCATGTTCTTTTTTTTTTAATTCCTAAATGATATTGGTGAATAATCTAGTTTAACCTTTTTAGGAACAAGTGTATCATGTCTACAATGACCTTTAAAGAAGCCTTCAAATTCAAATTCAAGCACTAGCTCCCTTTGCCAAAATGAAAAGAGATCTTTAATGCTTTTTAAACATGTTTCCAATCTCCATGTAAAAATATGGGTCCATTTCATCAAATGAAGAATAAATGAAGAATAAATATTTGTCACATTTTTTCCAAAATAGGCTAGATTAGACATTGATAAAGAAAATTAAAATATGAAAACTCATCATATGCATTCCTTATGCATTTCCATTTACATTTAATTTGTAGATATTTAACTAAATATGATATTAGGAAAAGCTTTTTGGTATAGAACAAAAAGGTAAACCTCGTATTCCTTCAAGCAATTCATATATGAAGTATTTTTACCTTGTGTGACTGTATCGGTTCTGCCCTAGTTAACCCTTTAGACCTAGGCTACATCCTAGTTATCTTTATTTTGACTATATCAGTTTTGCCCTGGTCAACCCAATGTTATATCTTGGTCACCCTTATTTGACTGTATCGATTTTGCCCTGGTCAACCCTTAGACCAAGGTTACATCCTGGTCACCCTCGTTTAACTTGTCTATTTTATCCCGGTTAACCCTAATCTATGTTAACTTATAGGTTTCACCTTGGTCAACCTTTTTCACTTGTTGACGTATCAGTTTCATCCCAGTTAACCTTTTTTATTTATTAACTTGTAGATTTCATCCCCGTCAACTTGTTTTGTTAACTTATAGGTTTTGCCCTGGTTATTGACTTGTAGGTTTCATCCCCGTCAATTTGTTTTGTTAACTTATAGATTTTGCCCTTATTAACTCCCTTTATTAATTGACTTATAGGTTTCATCTTGGTCAATTTTTCTTTTTATTGGCTTGTCAATGTCATCCCAGTCAACTCTATTCATTTATCAACTTGTAGGCTTCATCTAGGTCAACTTTTCTTTTTGTTGACTTGCATGGTTTTGCACCAGTCAACCTTTTTTACTTAAGTTCCATCCTTATCATTGTTAATTTAACGATTCACTAATGGTTAATTAATCATTATATTCATTATTAGTTTAGATTAGTTTTCAAAGCTTAACGACATGAACGAAATTATGACTATTTGGTTTTTGCTTTATTTTTTATTCTTAGCAATGGCCAAAGAGGGGCAGCTGTAGACACCTAATTTCTTGCGGGCTTTTCTTGTCTGATAGTCTCAATTATTCAAGAATATGATTGTCGCCCTAATAGAGGTTAAAGTGTGTTGGGGAATTTTCACATTTTTGTAACTTATTCCATCAAACATACATGATCGAATTGACACATGATAAAAAAATACCATTTAAAGACCGATCTTGAATGAAATGATGAATATTCAAAAGGTAAATTTTGTTTTTTAATATTTTCTTACCAAATTTGAAAAATCATTCCTCTAGATAATATCACGATCAAATTTTCCATTTTCATGAAAATTTTAAGATTTTTTCATAAAAGTCAAAAAATTAACCATCGTATATTTTTATCGACACTTATGGAGCATTCATGCCAGCATGCATTTAAAAAAATTCAAAAATATTTAAGCAAAATAGGTATTGGTGTTTTTACCACAAGATGTCAAATTGTCAATTTTGTTAATTAATTTTGAATTTTTATAGTATCGCAAGTATTATGCTCATGAAATTATTTTAGTTAAATCTATTTTAGATTTCAAAATTTTATTTTTGATCATTAATATTTAGACAATATGTTGTATTTAATCCATTTTACATAATTTTCAATGTATTCTTTAAAATTTTCTCAATTTCAAAATATGAGCTTTCCTTTATCTGTAAAATTTTGATAAAATTTTTTCGAGTTTTAAACTTTAAAATTTTTCAAATATTTTCATTTAACCACCATCAAATCTGTTTTTCAAAATTCATTTTATTTTACGAGTTTTGCATTTTTTTGGATTTTTTTTTTGTTTTTCAAGATACGAAGTTTTTTACTTCGTAAACGTTTTTAGGAGGACTTTTTTAGTTTAGGATTTTTAGAACTCATTAAACATTTTCATTAAATTTACATTAAATTAGTTTTTAAAAAATCAATTTATTTTATGAGTTTTGCATTTTTTTGAATTTTTTCATTTTTAGGATACGAAGTTTTTTACTCCGTAAATTTTTTTGAGAGGAATTTTTTTAAGTTTAAGATTTCTAAAATTCATTAAATATTTTCATTAAATTTATATTAAATGAATTTTAAAAATTTTAATTTATTTTACGAGTTTTTTATTTTTTCTTTCAAAATAACAAATTTCTTCCGTAAAGGTTTTTTTGTAAAATTGTACAAGTTTTTAATATTAATTTTTTTCTTCTAGCACATAAAATTTCTCAAAAATTTTTCTTGTATAATTTAATACTCGAAATCTTTATAAAAAATTTTTTATTAATTTTATTTGGGCCAAATCTCCTTAATAGGCCTAGAAAATTTTAACTTTTGCAAATAAGCCTAATAATTTCTCAACAAACCTAATACTTTACCAAGCCCTTTTTTTTTTTAATTTTCACCAAGCCTATTTTATTCTCTAAAAGCCTACTAAACCCATTTTAATCCCTAATTTTCCAACAAAGTCCACTAGCTTTTTCTTTTTCTTTTTTTTTTATTTTTATATCAATTATTTTGATTCAAAATTTTTTATATTTTATATTTTTATTTTTATGAAATTTTGATTAGAATTTCCATATGATTAAATTTTTAATTGGATTTATTATGTGAAATTTTGTTGAGTACATGAATTTTAATTTGTTATCATTTTTCATGGAATTTCCAATTAGGTTCTTTAGGCACTTTGATTGCATTTGTTTCTTTACGTCGAAGATTATGTTTTTTTTTAAATGAAATTTTTTTTACATAATTAATTTTATAGTTTGCTAATTTAGTTACATGAAATTCAATTTGGTTGGAATTAAGTTCTTTTCTAGCTAATTTAGTTTCTTCCTAACTAAATCCATCAAGTTTGCCAAGAATGACACATGATCATCATGCCACCTAAACTAGCATAATCATGACAATAGAATGGTGGCTTCTAAGAAAAGATGACAAGGGTGTGGGCTTATGACACACCAATAATGATTTTTAACCTAACAAGTTAACAAAATAATAAGTAAACAAAATTAAAAAAAAGGACATGGAATTTTGTTCAAGCTCCTTGGCCGAATCATCTTCCCCTATAAATAGGGGAGAATGTTTTCCTCAAGTATTTTAGTTTTAGAGACCAAAAAAATGAAAAAAAAATAGCTGGAAAAAAGTTTCAAAGCTTTGTTCAAGCTATAATCTCCACCACAATCTTTGAAGTTTTATTTGTTTTATGCATTTTTCTTCTCTTTGGTGAGCATGGATTTTTTTCTTGTTCATGGATTTTTTATCTGTGTTGAAAGACTAAGCATTTAGCCATGAACTAATTTCCTTGATTTGATTTTTTTTTCTTGCTAGTAAATTATCTTGTTCATGAATCATGATTATGTGGATATGATGTTGGTTTTGGTGTTGTATTTGTCATATATATGTTAATTTGCATTTTATTTCTTTTAGTGTTTTCTTGTTATTATGGTGAAATCACATGTTTATATACTTATTTTTATAATTTTATCATATTATTGGGCTAATTTGTGTTAAATAAAATATGAATATATGATTATTGAATTTAAAAAATTGATTGGCAGATTACTTAGGTGTTAGCCAAAATTCATGCTTGTATATGTGTTTTTTTGTATGGTCATTTTGCAAATATAGAAAGTTTAGGAGTTAATTTGAAAAATAAATAAAAATAGAAAAAATAAAAAAAGTTTTGTTTAGGCCTAGATGCTTGGCTAAAGCATATTTGTACCCTTAGGAGTATATTTTATGCAATTATCAAGTTAAAATACATTTTTTTAGTTTTGGGGTCTTTTTGTAATTTTAAAAAATTTATGGATTTTTGTGGAAATATTGGAAAATTTATTCTAAGGGCAAAAAGAGGTGACCAAATCTTGCTTGTAATTTTCTATGCGATTTTTTGTGTGATTATTTTGATTTATTTGATGCATAATTTTATATTTTAATCATGTAAAGGCCAATTTGTAATTTTAGGAAAGTTTAGGGACCATTAGGGAAATCTAGCATTTTTAGGCCAAAATGGTTATCTCTGTCATGAAATCATTCACTTAAAGTATTTTAAATATTTTTAGCATTCCTTTGGTCCTCTGATGGGGTGTTAAAAAAATATTAAAACCTTTCGTATTCTTTTGGTTCTCTGTTAGGGTACAAAATGTAATTTTTAAAAATCTAGGGACTTAATGGTGTTTTTGCATGTTAGGTTTCTTTAAAATTTAAATTTCTCATTTAGGGTATTTTGGGGCAAAAAGATATATATTTTTAGCATTTCTAACCAATTGAAGACTAATATTTAATTTTGAGAAACTTAGAGATCTATTAGCAAGTTTGTACTTTAGACCATTTTTGTAATCGAAATTACTCATTTAGAGTAAAAATCATTATTACTTGTCTTTTCATGTCTTTTAGGGTTACCGAGATATATTCACATCAAAGGTACACCTTATGGGTATTTTGATAATTTTTCTCAAGCTAAGTCTTAGGTGGTCATCGGGTGCTTTTATGCCAATGATGTGCATTAAGGATAGGTTCACCTTTCTACGATCGTTTTTGAGTCCTTTAGGGTTGCCTAGACACGTTCACATTGAAGGTATACCCCAGAGGCATTTTGGTAATTCCCTCGAGCCGAGTCCTAGATAGTCATCGGGATGCTTTTATGCCAAAGATGTGCATTTAGGATAGGTTCACCTTTTTATAATCTTTTTCATATCCTTGAGGGTTATCGGAATACTTTTACATCGAAGATAGACCTCAAAGGCATTTTGGTAATTTTTTAAGCTGAGTCCCAGGTAGTCATCAGGATGTTTTTATGCCAAAGATGTACATTTATGATAGGTTCACCCTTTTATAATCTTTTTCGTGTCCTAGGTAGTAATCAAGATGCTTTAATGCGAAAGAAGTACATTTAGGATAGGTTCATCTTTTTATAATACTTTTCAGGTCTTTTAGGGTTGTCAAGATACTTTCACCTTAAAATATAACCTAAAGGCATTTTGGTAATTTTACATTAGAACTATGTTGTATGTGATTACTAAGATATCTTCATGTCAATGGAGTACATTAGGAATAAGTTTGTCATTTTAGATTGTTATCACGTTTTAGGATGTTCTATAAATATTTTTAATAAAATATAATTTTTTTAAAGAAAATTAAGGCTATGTCTCCAAGTTAGAATAATACGAAAAATTTCCCCTAAAATATGAGAGGTTTTACGAGTTTTTTTAATATCGAGATATCTTTTTCAAAATGAAATCAAGATTTTTATAAATTTAAAAAAATAATAAAACCTTTCGCATTCCTCTAGCCCTCCACCGAGGTGCGAAAGATATTTTGAATTTTAAAGCTTTTTGTGTTCCTTCGGTTTTCCGTTAGGATACAATAAAGAATGATAAAAAGCTTTCATCTTCTACTAGTCCTCCGATAGAGCGCGTAAGAGATTTTGATTTTTAAAATTTTAAAAACCTGATTTTCCTTACACGAAATAATAAATTTGTTTTATAAATTATTATTTCAAGAATTTATAATTAAATGCGATATGTTGAAACCGAATAAAAATTAAAATTCAAGTTAACACGTAATTAATAAGGTACCAATTTTTGGGCATCATGGGAAGGTCGATCTTTACTTGTGATTGTTACTGGCTCTCGGACCCTTTATATGATCTTTGGTATGATCGCAAACCTCAGTATTCTAAGGTTTCGTAACCCTCGAAACATGAGCTCCGATAGGTGACCAATCTCACCTAGCCTAAATAGATTAGTGGTGACTCCAAATAAATAGTTATTTCGTAGTGACTATTTAAGGTTAAATCAAGTAAAGGATTTGTTTCAACCACCTAATACTTAAAAATAAGAAAAGGTAGAAAATAATATGGCCTACATAAATAAGAGAATATAAAATAGTGATATATCAACAAATATAGAAGCGAAGACCATTTGAGTTAGGCTTGGTCAAGATTCATATCCGGGCCATGTTGCAACACTATATCATATTCTTGAGAACAAAGAAATCGTCCAAAAAGATGAATTTTCAAAGAGTTTCCTATGAATGGCCCGACAGCTCAAATAGCTTTGTTTAATTAAAATAAACTTTGTTAGGTATGTAATGTAGGCCATGGTCCTTGATTTAGAAAGAAAATGATAAATAGGCCCAAATCAAGTGTTTAGAAGTAATTAAACTAAGGATTATTTCTCTCTAGAAGGAATTGAATCCAACATGTCTTTCAAGACAAACAAATCTTTTTTTTTTTTTTGCTTTTTCATTTTTCTTTGATTTCTTTTTTTCTTCATCATGTTTTTCTTTATTCTGCATTCTGCAAGAATTTGAAATTTTCTTCATTCATTACTTTGAATATTTGAACTTGAGATTTAAACCTAATTCTTTCTTCAAAATTTGCTTCATGACATTTAACCTAATCATCTTGTAAATTTAAATTGGAATTTTCCTCTTTTAATCGTGAAGCTTTGCTTCACTTGCCCTCTACTGTGGAAGGTGATCGTTGATTAAGGTTTTTCAAAGGAAAAATAAATTATTAGGCTCAAAAGGGACTGCAAATAGAATAATTTTCTATATTTGTTAGAGGATAAAGAAAGAAGGCTATTTTTCATTTTAAACAAAGTCATTTGAATTGGCAAGCATTTTCCTAGGAAAGGGGTTTTTTTCTTTCTAAAATCATTTTAAGTACCTCACTGGCATGGTGTCTTAATTTTTAAAGGCTTAAAGTATGCCCCTCAACATTTTCTACTTTATAGCCACCTATGAATCTTGGGTATGGTCGGGCCTTTGGAAGAGAAAATCAAATTGGCATAAGAAAACATCAAATCTCATACCTAATGTATCAGGCATTGGATTAAAAAGGTTTTGTCCAAAGAAAAAGAATATTTTTGGCTTATGATTACTTTCATTCTTCTTAAACCAAGGATTTGGAAAAGTGTCATAAAAATTATGGCAAAAGGTTATCCAAATGAAAAAGATCTTAGAATTAATACCATTATTCTTACACCTTTAGAAATATTGGTATTTGAGTCTTTTAGGAGCATAGCAAAAGAGCATTTATGTGTAAAAGGCCTATGGTGGTGAAAAGTCTATAGTTGAATGTCTAAGATAATGATTTTGAGACCATAAAGTCAATGACCCTTAGACCAACCGTCCTTTATAGGCGCACCAACTCATCAAACTTTGTTGAATTATTATCCATCAGAGCCTATATTTTGTTTTTCCTTTTAGAAATCTTCTAAAAGGGTTTGCCTTTTTCTTTCAACAAGGATATGTTTTGACATGAACTTAAGTAATAGATTAGGCTGAATGCTATTATAAAAGACTAGATGTTGGTTTGATGAAAGCAACAAATAAATCTTTTTTGATAACATGGCCCAAAAATATTCAGCAAGTGGGATAGTTTTCACTTCCATTTCATAACTAATAATATAAATAGTTCAGCGGCAATGGGATGAACAATAAATTCAAGAATTTCAAGTAATCTATAAAAAAAAGCCATTAAAGAACAATCTACCTATGCCTCTTAAAGCAAAATAATTGCAATGGGACAATAGAATAGCTCAAAACTTGGATTTTATCATCAGAGAACTTACGCAAGATTTTAATTATTCATAACTAATCTACCCATAAAAAGTATTTTCCTAAATGCTAAATTATAGATCAACTAGTGGGACATTAAAAGGTATATCTAACACTAAATTCTCAAGCTAAAAAATTCAACAAAATGTGTTGTTATTTCCTATCATCTTAATCATGTTGTGAGCATAGCCATTATATGAGATTTAATTCTTTATTAAATTCTTTAAAAAGAGGATGAATCCAAAAACTCATGGTATAATAAGTAATCATCTAAGCAATTCAAGTCAAAATCTATAGTTGCCTATGATTCCTCAGTCAACCATGCTGAATACTTCAAATTATCCTCACATTGAATAGCATGCGTTGGTTAATGAAATCCTTTGATAAAAAAAGTTACATCCTAGTGGTTGAATTATACCATTCTGGGTAAGAGGTTTTCGAGCTTTGTTGGAATAGCTTAGATAATTTGATTCTGAGCAAGGAAAGAAAATAGCTTAATGTAAAAATTTGGTAAAACATGATCTTCCTTCTTTTCTTCTTGTAAGAATTACCTAAACTGCTTCCTATGTCCTTTTGCTCTTTAGAACTCTAGATAGCAAAACTTCACGTAAAAGGTCATTGGATTCAACGATGATCTTGCTGAGATCGCTGAGTGATAAAAGACTAGGGTTGAGGACATAGTTCAAATGGATTTCTTTGTTTTATCTACTTTTCTATGGTTTTAGCTTTTATTGGCTATGACTCATGGGCACTTATTGATGGAATCATTCTCTCGTCCCATATATGCTACATATTACCCCTAGATGAATTTTAAGGTCTGCATGAATATGTATTATGAAACTAGCTTCCACATACTAAGTACCATAAAATGGTTGCCTTTTAGCTTGTACTCCCTCCGATCCCTGGCAAAAGTGTTGGTATGATACGAGACTATTTGTAAATATTTTTTTTGATGGTCATAGTTTTGCTTTTGCATGAACATTTATTTTTTGTTAAAGTTAGAGATTGCCAATTCTTTTCATCCAGTGGTTCTTATGTCAGCCCTTTGTGAGGGTATATCATTGTTAATGTGGATGGCTAGTGTTTGCTGAATGCATATTTTAAAGACTTGCCGGCTGCGTATCTTAAATGTTGATGGATTGTCTTTTAGCTTATGCACCCTCAGATTCTTGACAAAAGTATGAATAATGCTTTTTGGGTACAAATAGACTTGCTTGTTTCGAGTAATTTCATCTAACTTGTATTTTTTCCTATTACATGATATCTTTCATTTAATGATTCATGTTATTTCACCTTACAATAAAAAAAGTACTTAAATTAGTTTGCATGCGTATGTATGTGTCTTGTTAACAGTGATCTTCATTATCATCAATGTATGTATATCAATGAATGGAAAATTAATGTATAAATTAATGAATAAATAAATGAATGAATGAATATACTAATGAATGGATGTATAAGGTAGCATTTATGACACAAATTAGGAGCTAAGCAATTGGCTAATTATTGGACATGAAGATTATATAGAGGTAAGAATCCAAAAAATTCGAATCATGATTCAACACCATTGTGTCATCCACCAAAACTTACTAATTTATTCATTCATTGTTAGCATACAAAACCATGTTTAAAAGATTCAAAAGGTAACAAGAAAAATGTTTAAACATTTCATTTTCTTGAGAAATCCATGCAAGTTCTAGTTGTTCTTTTTTGAGCCCTATATTTACAAAGCCAACCAAGTAGCCAAAAGGTTACTTCATGAACCCTACATTGCCCCAGATATTTTAACGCATTCAAAAATGAAATGAAGGTTTAAAGGCAAATTTTGATCTCAGTTCTATCGAGATTACCCTAATTTCAAGTAATTTTTTAATTTTTTTAAGGTATGGCATGTTTATATTGAATGCCCCTATATTGTCATATGGTATTTGCAATGTTCATTAATGTTATACCATTCAAGATAAAAGGTTAGTAAAAAAATACTCAAGAGCAAAGTTGATTTTGGAGCAAGAGACAGTACAATTTCATATAAGTCAGTGGAATTTGAATTAAATTGATTGTTTAATCGTGGTTTATTCTTAGTATAGCTTTAAAATATATAGGGTAGTGCTAGAAAAACAAGCAGGGCTAATAGGCCAACTAATTTGTATAGATGCAAAATTAGGTGGCTTTATTTTAATCATGTAAATAAACTAGGGTGGCTTTTGAGGATTCCCCATAAGATTTTTAACAATTTCTGTCAATTTGAACAATTGTTCTTTTATCTCAAATTTCATGTTCTATTCCTCTGACTTATTTCCTTTAAAGCCTTAATTTGTGTTTCCAGTCGACCTCCTAGACTCGAATTTTCTCAATCCATCGAGGATGAAGATGCTCTTAGGCAAAGTTCCTTTTTTGTCCCATATAGAACCTCAACCATTTTTATCAATCTATTGAGTAGGTTTTTCATTCCCTAGACTTCATGACTGAACTCTTTTTAGATGGACTCTATTGCATTACTTCTCACCTTTGAATTGTTATCCATATCTTGATTATTGAATTCCAATAAATGGAACAATTGTAGCATGCTGTAGAAATTATGAATGCACAAACACATAAACAAATAAGAATATGAACCTTGCAGATTTAAAAAATACATGAATGAATTTACAAGTTTTCATAGAATAAGAATGTCATAATTAGTTAACACAATAAATAAATGAAAGGAAATTTATCATAATAATGTAACATAAACTTATTAATATCAAGAAAAATCAAATTATAAAAGTAAAAAGTTAGAAGTATTCCCCTATATGCACCTAATTCGGTAATTTCTAGAAACATGTATTAATCTAACGAGGCTAGTCCCCTATAGTTCATTACATGAAGTTTGGGTTAAACCTTTAAATATTGCTCCCTGAGTTTATAAAATAACTAATAAGGTACCCTCATCCTTACGCATCACGAGTTTATATATTAGAAAAGGTTTAATTTGAATGGAAGTATTTTCCATGTTTGTAGCGAGGCTAGTACCTTGGGTAGGCATAGGAATTTACACCTAGTAGGCATTTTACTAAGCCAGATAGAGGCTAACACCATAGAAGGCAAAGCCACTTCACCCCTTCCAAACATATTGGGTACCTATTCCTTCTCCGTATACCTAGAGAAAAATCTAATACATATGCATGTATATAGTGTGTGTAGGTGAATAATTTACCTTTCATGATTTGACTCTTTTTAGAAACAATAAATCCTATCCTGAATTCCTTTATGTCGTAACGTACCTCGAGGTAGATCTTCGTGGAACTACAAGTGCGCCCGACTTAGAATATTTTCTTGACTTGAAAATATCTTCTTGATCGAGACTTTTTTTGGCAATGTGATGAGAACGAGAATGTACGGATTCTCGACTTATGGTACACTGAAAGGGACCATAAGACGAATCGCTCATCTTATTAGTCTTGAATGACCATAAAAAAATGGTCAATGCTTGGAGTCGCCAACGATCATTTTGGGCTAAGCATGATTGGATGCCTATTGAAACCTATGTTTTGAGTTACGAAACTTAAAACATGGATCTCGTGGTCTACGTAATGCAAAGATAGCCATTTATATAGACACCTTATTTTGTCCGGGCTAATTTTTAATAATCTGGAGCATGGATGTAAGAGGGGGCGATGAACGTCGCCCGATGAAAAAGTATTTTGAAGATGTCAAGAAGGCCTAGGGATCACATCAAATGTAAATGGAAAGATGTGGCATCAAATGACATAGTCCAAGGTATCCAGGGACAAAAGATATGAGAAATTTCACAATTTGGAAAAGTGGGGTTGAAGTATCCCTCAGAAGGTCGGGGTTGGAGTATCCTGTGGATGATAAATAATTTTGACAAAGGAAGATTTTTAGATCTTGACAATTTGGAAAAGTAAGGTTGGCGTATCCCCTTAGAACGTCGGGGTTAGAGTATCTGCAAAAGTGACACATCTGATACTCTTTAAAGAAGACGAGTTGGAAAATTTTAGTTGATAAAACCTTGTAATTTAAAAGATAGGTGAGCATTTTGATGACTTTTGGTGAAAGAAATTATTGTGAATGAGGATGGTAAAGCTGTAAAATGTGTTTATGCCTTGATAGGAGCCAATAGGAAGTCAAAGCATGTTCTCGAGTCTGATCGGGGTGATACAGAGACATTCAAATGTCTTGAGACGAAATTCGGGAAAACAACTTAATTTTGACCTTGATCAAAAACAGGCGACAACATTGCACTATTCTATTTCTCGAATTTATTCTAAATTGGTTCGAAGGATTTAGAAGGTGGACAAGACACTATTAAAAAGGTGACTCGATGAGGACTATCCTAAAAATATTTCCACTGCCCTAAAAAGAAACATTCTGGGGGAATAAATTTTCAAGTTTGGATTGATAGTGCTGCTGGCAGAGCATATGAGGGACAAAGTGTTTCAAAATTTGAAAAATCAACCCGGACTCATTCGATATCAGAAAATTACAAGTGATACCCTTCTGAAAAGGGGATTTCATGAATCTTTTAGGAAAAATGTTCAAAAAATTTGGAAAAATCATTTAGTGGGCCTGAATGGCCCAACCAGAATACATGTTCGGATTCTAGAGGTTCCAGATAGT
>JBBYHO010107648.1:31200-43197 GCA_038382025.1 Adansonia gregorii | reverse complement strand
AACAAATTCAATGGTCGCCCTAGAATTAGTTTTTTGTGATTTAAACCGACTTATAATTGTTCTTTTAAAGTTGAAGCAAATTGATAAAATCACTAACTTTTATTATTTGAAGATTAAAAAAAATTAACATAACATATAATTTCTATTAAAGTACTGATGTCGATTTAAACCGATGAAGTGATAAAATATATTATCTTATGCTGACGTCAAATAAGGGAACTAGTGGTTGGAAATACCAATTTATAACCATTTAGTCACGTGACAATAGAGAATTTGGATATAATTTCAAATTACATGAAAAAAATTGGAAGAATAATTAATCAATTGAGGTGATATAATTCAGATTACTTGGCTTCAATTCATATTGAAGCAATTCCCATCAAACTGAGGAATTTTTTAATTTATAATAATAAATTTTCTTCTTTTGCTCTCTTTTCTTTTTCTTTTTTGAAAATAAAAAATTAGTTAATTAATCAAAAAGGGACCAACACTACTGAAGCGATCCCCTATATTGTCAAATTAAGGGGCAATTTTGTAATATAAATTCAAGTGAAGGGTATTAATTGAAAGGGCTCGATATTTTTTTTTCGGGGGTTATGAGAGTTTAATTTCTATTTTAGCTGTTTATATTCTAAGTTATACTTTATCAACTTCTTTTTACTTCATGCATTTTATCACCTCCCCATAAATATTATTATTTTATCATATTTTATAAAAAAGATAATTTTTACAATACATACAAAAACTAGTAATTAAACCAAAAAAAAAACCAAACTAATTAAATATTGTTATTGAAACACAATTTTTTGTAGTTGCAAGCAAATATCCTTTGTGTGGACCCATGTTATGGTGCCTCACAAATATAGGCTTAAGTCTCAATATATATATCATGATAGATCCTCAAAGATTTCATACGGAACAGACAGAATCAATACGGAGCAGACAAAATCAGGATTACACCAGACATTGGGATTCTAGAGGTGTTTCCCACTATGTAGCACTTAGTTCTCGCAAGATTCTAGAGGTGGCTCTCATGGTGTAGCACTTAGCTCCCGTCGACTGGTGATTGCGCTCTGATATCATTTATAGAGACCCGTACTCAACCTGCGAAGTATTATCCGTTTTAATCTATTGGACCTCACAATTTTGTCCCCAAAAGGTGCCTCGAAATATAAGCTTAAGTCTCAATATATATATCAGGGTAGATCCTCAAAAATTTTCGGTGTAGGATTGGGGTGTTACATCCTCTTTACATGTATAATATTGAATATGATAAAAAAATGACATTAATATTTATATATTTATTATTTTATCATATTTAAAAAAAATAAAATTCTGCTATATACACAAAAATAGTAAAATAGTAATTTAAAACAAAATTCAGTAAACTAACTAAATATTGCTATTGAAACACACAATTATTCGTAGTTGCAAACAGATATTCTCTTTATTCAGTTTTCTTTACACATATACAAAATGAATATTTGTGTAATTATGTTGTGGTTATGTTATTTTTTTATGTTGTATCATGTTTTAGTTATTTTTCACGTCATATTCATGTATAATACTAAATATGTATCGTATAATAACTAGTTCTTTCTTTTTCTTTTTTCTTTTTTAAAAGATCTTTATTTTTATATTATTGAATAAAAATTATTGCATTGATAACTTATCCATAAAAGTATTGAATGATAATATGATATGAGTCGATGAAAGTAATTTTTTAAAAAACCTCAGGTGTTGAATCAAAAGAAAAAAAATATTATGATGATTAAATAGTAAAAATAACTATGTTAAATGATGTTAAAGTATAATGAGTATTAAGATAATTTAAATACATTAAAGTTTAATATCATCCTATCTTTTTTACATATAAAACCATTCGATGTATTTCAATTGATTCACTCCAAGTATAGAGTTTTTTTTTTTTTGGAATAGTGGAGGTGGAAGGGACGGATTGTTTTTTTTTTCTGTTTAAATGGTGAGTATAGAACAGTTATGTTGTTTGCCTGCTTCGCTCTGCCTCGCCGATTGAAATTATTATTTTGCCATTAAATATTTAGCTTTTTAAGGAGCATAGTATGGTAATTATATCATTTGTAATGTAGGCTTTTGTATTTTGTTATGTTATGATCTATATTTAAATATGCTACAAAAATTCTTTTCTATTGAAATGTATACTTTATTATTTTTAAAAAATATAAGTAAGAAATATCGAATGGAGTATGGTGGGGCGAGGCGATAATTGATGTATCTAATATCTATGGAGACGATAGTAGTATTGAACTTAACATCCACGGAGTGAGGTAGGTGGCGGAGTAGAGCAGTCAACCAGCGAAGAGGAGGTGGATTTAGCAATATTTAAATCTGTACCGCTCTATTGCCATCCCTACTAGAAAATATAAATCTTAAATTTTGCTTAAGCTTATCGATATTATTTTTTTTTTACTTTATTATTTTAAAATATATTTTTTTAAAATTTAGCCTTTAGTAATTTAATATTTTTTTTCTTTTATTAAGGTTCAAAATTTAAATAACTTAACATATTTTTAATATTTATGCTATAATATTACATATATATTCTTTATATGATAAAAATTACTTAATATATAAAAATCTAAAAATATAAAATTAATATACATTATATTAATGTAACATGGGCTCGGACGAGCGAGGGCCCAACCTTGAAAGTAGGATCAAGATCCGACTTATTTTTTAAACAGATCTAATTTTTTTCTTAATTCATTTTTTGAGAACACTCTCAAGCCTTGGCTTAGAAAAATTGCCCATCTCATGAATCTATGCATAAACGAGGTTGATTAATTTTCAATGAAATGCAAAATAAAATTTTCCTGAATTTGATGGACATCATCAAATGATTTTATTAAGGACTCCAGTATTATTTCTGTACTTCATACAAATCAGATTACATAAAATACCATGCTATATATATGTATATATATATATTACTCTAACAGTCAAACTCACAGTCAAACTATTTCTTGCGTACAAGACGATCTACGATTAGCAAAATAATCTCTGAAAATTTGAACACTTTGATATCATCCCCGTCTATTGGCGATGTAGTAATCGGATCCCTTCTGAAATTGTTATGGCAATCAATAACTTGGTTAGTTCCATCTCTAACAAAGTTTATGGTGTCCGAATAAGCACTTTTAGAAGCAGCGTCGTAAGCACCCTGGAAATTCTTCAACGAGCCATTGTAATCATTCTGGCAAACACCAACTCGCTGGTGGTCAACACTTCCTTCTTTCAATCGTTTAAGAATGTCTGGAATTCGACCAAGGGTGTCCTGGATTTGAATAACCGTCAGCGAAGTCGAGACCAGGGCAAGGCCATGTAAGTCGGCCGTGGCTGAACGAGGATCGTCGTTGAGAGTCGAAGTGCAAAATTCGTAATCTTGGGACTGCTTGCATATGCTCTCAATGACGGCGAGATCGGCATGGCAGGCACTGAAGGAAAAAGAGGAGATGGCTAGGAAAATGATAGTAATTGAACAAAACGATTTCAAGGAAGCCATTTTTTTATTAGAAAGGAAGAAATTAAGATTACGTTATATAAGGGTTGAGGTTTGTAATATCTGTGCATTCATTCATGGAGATTATGAGGTATGGAAGGGATTAAATCATATCGCCCTATTTACATACATTAGCATTTATTTAATTTGCTCCAATTTGAATTTCCTACCATACATGCATATCTTATTTATAAAAGTTCCCGGGATGGAAATATTTTAGATTTATATTATTAAATTTAATATTTTAATTTTTATACTTTCGAAATTATAGCATATAAAGAAGATGATTAATAATTTTAAAAAATAGTTTAAATTTAATAAAATATTAACGTATTATGAAATGTAAAATTTTAAATTTTATATAAAAAAATCCAAACTCAATCCATAACTCAAACTTATTTCATTATAAAATTTAAAAATTACATATCATGTGACACATTAATATTTTATTAATATTTAAATAAAATTTTAGTATCATTAATTATTTTTTTATTTATTATTATTTTAAATGTGTAAAAATTAAAATATTAAATTAAAATATTACAATAGAATACTTCATGTAGTGTACACGCTGCTAAAGAACTTTTACCTTTCGTAACTATGTACATTACTTTTGAGATTTTTCTTATAATAAAACTCTGAACTTAGGCAATACTTTGATAGAAATTGTACGTACATTTTCAACTTGCAAGTACTTAATCCATCAATTCGAACTGTTGACAAGTGGGCAGTCCATCGGATCCGTGTAACGTTGATATATTCTTTCTTAAATAGAATCAATTTAATTAAATTTAAATTATTATTTAAATAAAAATTATTATTTTAATTTATATAAAAATAATAATATTAATATAAAAATATTTTTAATTTTTAATAATATTTTAAATAATAAACAAAATTTTTAGATGATCGAATTTAAAAAAATAAAAAGATTTTGGAACGCGACAGAACCCATCAGACACCTCTACCACCATTAGGGAATACTTTGTCAAACTTCAAGATAGAAAATTTATTGATTAATTCTATTGAGTTGACAAAAGAATACATACAGAATTGAAAACGATAGACTCCCGTAATGAATTTTGAGGACTTCAAGTCTCCAGTATGATGGGGCGGTTACGTATTGGACTGCACCAGACTCTGAGAGTGCCGCCAGGAATGGATGCATGCTCACGGGGCTCTAGCTCTCCTTCTTCAGCGATGGTTGGTTTCTTCGTAATTCAAGTGACTCGTCGTTTTAAATGTCCCACCATTAATTTCGGGACAAGTATCTTCATGTCTTCTCTTTGCATGTTCTCTTCTTTCCCCGTGTACCTCCATGGCTTCGATCCCTGTTAATTTATTCCCACGCCATAACCACAGCGTCAGTAATTACAGGCTAAGACCAACTATTACGTAAAATAAAAACCTAACAAAATATTCATGGTTGAACTTTTCTTACCGCTGCACGCTAGTGAACAACCTTCACTTTGTCAAGCTCCACATCCTGGGGATGACGCCTAAAATGGCAAGGACAAGGCTGTAGATCAAAAGGAACCAGAACATGGCAAGGACGAGGTTGTAGATCAAAGGGAATTGGCTTGTGTTTCTTGCACAAAAGCAGTGTGAAAGATAATCAACCGTATCCTATCGTCTCTCATTCCTATTTGAAAAGCATATAAATAAATAAATAAACTACAAAAAAAAAAAGATCTTAGCCACAGATTTTGCCACGAAAATACTAACAAAATTTGTGGCTAAAATGATTTGCGAAGAAACTTATGACAAAAAAATTTGTGTAGCCAAATCAGCGTCTTAAAATTTAACGACAAAAAACTTAATTTTCGTTGTTAATTTGCGACGAATATTCTTACTGTAAAATTTATTGCTATTTTTTGATGAACCATTTTTGTGAAAAAAGTTTATTGCAAATTAGCGACACAATATTTTGCGGCAAGTTTCATTGGTAATTAATATTCATCGCAAATGAGTGACAAATTTATTCATAAAAAATGTTATTGTTTAGTGATGAAAAGATACGTGGCTAATTACAAACGACATTAGCAACGAATTTTGTGATGAAAATTTAGCAATGAATTTTGCGACGGCTGTCATTTAGGGACAAACTTAGCCACGGATTTTTATTAATTGATGAATATATTTCTGATGTCTTTAGCGATAAATTTTACGACAAACACTGTTTAGGGATGAATTTTGCACAAATTTTGTATTACTTTGTAAACATATAATGAAATTATTTCTTTATTTTTCAATTTTAAAATCTAATTAAAAAAATTAATTTGTAAAATTTATATTTAACATTGATTAAGCACTTAATAATATCAAAAAACAAAATAAATTTAATTAAAACATCTAAAATACTGAATAAAATATCTATTAATAATAAAAATCTCACATAAGAGCCTTCAAATATGTTGCTTAATCAATAAAATGATTGATTTTATCATTGTCATCAATAATCTCATAATCATTGTACCGCTTATCATTGTGCCCATCACTCAATTTATGAGTAAGAGGTAGGAAATGAGGAACCTAACTGTGATTGAGGTTAAGATATTGAAAGATGAATTCTATTCGAGACTTTATAGATTTATATCGTTCATTGACCTCTTTGATTTCTTTATCCTTCTATGACTTGAGTGATTCATATTGTTATTTAATTTCTCTTGTTTCTTCTTCTTTTTATAAAAGTATCAGTTGGCTCAATTATTGGGTCATTTACTCCTCAATTTGTGTCCTTCTATAAATAGCCTTATTGGTGGATAATGTTGAAGTAACCTTTGTTGTGTATATCCTTGACAATGATCCCATCCCAAATATTTTTCCTTTTTTGATCCTAATTGATACCTCTACCTATAATGCCATATTATCAATTGATGGCTTAGAAGAAGCGACACCATCATTACCATTAGAATGAGCCATTAAAATTTCATCATATTTGTTTTGCATTAACAATATAGATGAAAATAAATTAACTTTCTCTATATATATATATATATGTATTAAAAGTATTCATGAATTTCATTGTAGTTTTCATAAGGTTCAAAGCATCCTATTATGTACCTTAATAGCTTTTGCTCTATTGCCATTCCATGTATTATCTCTTTTGTTTTGGAAGCATGCATTCAAATGTAGCTGTATATGTAAGTTTGGTCCCTAATTCAGGTGCCTAGAAAATATAAACATAGAATTAATAATTGAATTAAATTAACTTACAACATGTTTAACACACTTGCCATTCTTTTTTATGCTCAGCATTATTGATAAAGCCCCTAGCATATGTAGCAGACCCTTGACTAGAATTAGAAGCTCTATTTTTCTTATTCTATTCACTCATTTGCTTTCTCTTTTCAATTTCCTAAATTCTTTTTATTTGGGCCCGATTCTCATCTATAATAAAATCTGGCTTTTGTTGATTTTTTTTTCTTTATTCAAAACACTTCGTATGTGATCACTAGTTTTCTTTTTAAAAATTCATTTTACTTCATTCTCATCTATTTCATCCCATCTAAACTTCTACTGTAATCAATAGAAAAATAACTAACTTTATTTATACTGAACTTAGTTTGTAAGAAAAATAAAAAGATAAAACTTACTTGAAACTCATTCCACCATAAATCCTTAACTGTTTTTGGAGTGTTAGAGTAACCGATCCACTAACCCCCAATGGTTATTTACTATCTTATTAAGTTGCCTCACAACAAATGCAGCATCCATGAATCTAAAAACATGTTAGAAACAAAAATGGTTCTTAAAATAGTTAAAAGAACTATATTACCCTTAATTAAAAAAATGAAAATACTTATGTATCTCCATATGGGCATATCATGGTCGGCTATCTTCTTCGCCTGTGTTTTCCTCATCATTTGAGTGTTGCACTAAAGAAGCTGAAATTAAAGAAGGTAATGCTAAAAGAAGTGGAATTGAAGGAGACGCAACTAAGATTCAATTCGCATGTGTCCAAGTTGTCTCCTAATATGTTATTCATGGTTAGAGGAAAGATGTAGGTGTTCATGTTGTCCACCAGTTTATAGTTGTTGAGGTCTAGATGAAAAGGAAAGGGAATAGGATAGGGATGGGGATGGGGATGTGGAAGAAGCCTGTCTTCTTTGTGAAGTACCACCACGCATGTGACCTCCACGTTTATGTTGACAAGTAAAAATGTTGGACAAATATGGAAAAATATAAACATGTATTAAGACAAAGAATACATTACAAACA
The DNA here is from genome assembly GCA_038382025.1 of Adansonia gregorii. Lineage (NCBI taxonomy): Eukaryota > Viridiplantae > Streptophyta > Magnoliopsida > Malvales > Malvaceae > Adansonia > Adansonia gregorii. The sequence goes on along the minus strand of JBBYHO010107648.1, from coordinate 35,438 downwards.
TAGTTAAATTACAATAAGCAAATATCAAATAGTCTAGCCATTTAAAAATAGTAAGTTAGAAAAACAGGAGTAGAGAATTGATCACTGAGATGCTGCTGATGGGGTTTGTGGAAGCAAGTAACTTTCTGGTTTTCGCTCTTAGCTTTTTAAAGTCAACATGAGCAAAAATTGAAACACAGATTAGTTAAATAGGGACTATAACAAATGATTAATATATATATATTTGCAACACTATGCAATATTTTTCATATGCTTTCAAGAATAGACATAAGGGATGGAATTGTTGAAACCATGAAATCTATGGTTTTTCACCCTACCATGAGTTGTTAGTATTCAAAAGCTATATCACTGGGCACTGAATTTAACAGTGAGTTGTTTTTTTTTCTTTATTAGGTAAGTGTAGAAATAAAGGGAGCCAATGGTGATATTAGCCTGTTTTATATCTAAGAAATGCTTTTCAGAATTGTGACAAGTTAGCAATCTGATGCTCAAGCTAATCGATATAAATGTGTCTAGCTTTGGTGTTTTTTTTATTTAAACATTAGCTTTTGTAAATTAAATTAGGATATAAAATTTGGAAGTTCAAATATGCACAGAATCTTTTATGGAAATTAAAATTTAACAAATAATTAGTATAAAGTGATTAACAGTAATAGTAAGTATTATAATATGTTGGTGTTTTTTTCAATTATAAATAATGGAAATCATAAAAAAACCAGATAACTCCAAATCATTGAAGTAAGTTTGCAAAAACAAAGGAAGACTACTTTATTTGTTTAAGAAAGAAAGAAAAAAAGGCTAAAGGCATCAAATAATAGTTAAAGAAAACAATTTGGAATAAGCAATATAATTTACCGAAGGCAATAACAATAACGGATCCATGAAATTTCTAGAAACATTAAAAAAGACAAAAGAAAAAAATTTAAGGAAAAAGATAAGAGAAGGAACACATAGAATAAATTATCAAAAAAAATGAAAGAGTTAATCAAAATTAGGGAAAGCATAAACTAATTATCCTGGTGAAATGTGGCTGATTTAACTTAAAAACTAGTTTTGTCGCACGTGCGTTCTTCTAAGTGGGAGATAATATGAGAGATGGGTAGCGAGAAACCCTAATAATTCTATACTTTATTTATATTGATGAGGGCTTTTTTTGTGGCTTCCAATGGTGGAAATATTTATATTGATAGGGTTTGTGGCGATGGGTTGTGGTGCTTATTCCATTCTTCACTAATTAGTCAATACTAAAATTTTATCAACTTCTAAGAAAATAAATTTAGAATAATATTTTGAAATAATCAAACACAAATAAAGCCTTCAAAATTGACTGCTATACTTTATATTCATCCAAAATTGAATTGATTTTTAACAATTTTTTTTCAAAATTTATTTGGCTAGACAAACTTAACAAACTTGGTTTTTTATTAAAAAAAATATTAATCTATTATTATTTAAATATTTATAAATATATTTAAATATTAAAATTAAATAAAAACATTTTTTAAAGCTCCAATCCATGGTTTGGTCCAAACAAAGGCAGGTCTTAGGCTTTGTTAGTCGACTCAATATTTGATGTTGGGTTGAGATTTGATCCAATTAGTTTTGGGCTAAGATTGATAAGGCTCAATGAAATCTACAAGTATTTAAACAAATTTTATTTGTATTATCAAAATTTAATTATTTAAACAAATTGTTTATTTTTATACTCATTCACATAGGGTTTTTTTTAATTCTCTAGATTAAAAAAAAACTAATGGATAATGAATTATTTTATTGATAATCATGTATATATTTATTTATATATATATAATTATCTCAGCCAAACCAATAGTTTTTTATATTTTATAGACGAAATAGTAAACTAACAGATACTTCATAATATAAAGATAATTAAGAAATAAATATGACAATTAACAATATTTTGACTCTATTTAGGAAAATTAAAAATTACACTATTAGTATATTAAAACGAACTACAAATATATCAGCTAAATTATTATTCATATTTTTTATTAAATTTTAAAATATAAATACATATTTTTAATGTTTATATTTTGTATTTATATAAATTTTATAATATACTTAAGAAAAAAATATATTATATTTTGGATTTTTTGTTTAAATATATTTTTCAATCTCAATATTTTTACTCGAACCTTTTAAAATATCAAGTAGATCTGTTTGACAAATTATAATATTAAAATTCGTGTTAAAGCTTTTATACTTTTCACCTGCATCAAAAACACTCAATAAAATGATAATGAAAAATGTTTGGCTTGCGACCAAAAAGGTTAGTGGTGACTCCATATTGTTCAAAACTCGTCTAAAGATCCAAAAATCTCAAAAATCATAATCTTCATTGTCATCTTCATCTTCATCATCAGCAACATTTTCATCATCATCCTTATTATCTTTATCATCATCTTCATCAACTATCTCAAAATTAGATTTTTTAACACATTTTAAATTAAATTCATGAATTTTAGTTAGATCCACATTTATCACTGCTCCACATGGATCTTGTAAAGTTGGAATAATATATTCTTTAATTTCAACAATGTTACTAACTTCCTCTTATTGATATACTGTTTTCTTTCAGTGTCTCTCAATTTTTCTTTGTGCTTTGATTTTATATACAGCTCACCGATCAACTTTGTCACATTTTAAACTAAGATATGATGCATAATATATTTGAATTGCTTGTTGTGCTAAGAGAAATGGTTCATATTTCATTTATCTTTTCTTGTGATTAATTTCAACAAAATTAAACTTTGTATGCACATTCATTCTTATAACGAGGTCAAACCGTAAGCACTTAAATAATACAACCCACATTAATGGTCCTAGATACTCTGTCTCTATGATTTCATCCAACAAGCCATAAAAATCATTTTTTGCACTTCCATTATTAGATGATTGAACAAACACACCATTATTCATTGTGGCTTTTGCTGTTTCATATTCTTAAGTGTGAAAATTATACCCCTTTATGAAATATGCTGGCCAAGTTCATACTTGTGAATTTAAACCCCATTATAGATGATAGAACAATCATTGCTTTTTAACTTGTTCATGATTATTGTGAACCTAAAGTAATATATATAAAGTTAACAATATATATATCTTAATTAATAATGTATAAAATATTAATAATTTGATTTTGATCCATTGGCAACTTACATATGTTTTAAGCCATGCTGTAAATTTTTAATTGCATATACAGTCAAACTCATTTGGTAGTAGTCTATACGTTGAAGTTTGAAAAATCTTATTGCAAATTTAAACTTACTCGAAGTATGGTTCCATTTCTAGACAGTTTAGTAAAATATATGTATGGGCTGGTCGTCATTCTTTACTTGTTAAATAATGAAACTTACATGTGCCACTTGGTTGACCAAGATAATTGAAAATAGAAAATGCTTCGTAACTGGAATCAATAGGGCCTTCATAATTTCTTCATGCTCTCTGCATTTTACATTACACGTGAGGCTTAAAATAGTATAATGTAAATGTTGTCACTTCTTCCATAATATATGCATTACAAATTAAAGCTTCAGTGTATGCTTTATTCTTAACTTTTTTCTTTAAATAATATAAGAATCTAGGTGCAATAGAAAGAAGTTTATCAAAACATAATATATAAATAAGTATTTTAAAATTTATCAAAAAAATATTTTACTTCTTGAATGGATACATCCACGAAATTGGATAAGACTTGCCATTTTAGCCTCATAAAGCAAATGAACGAGATGTTCCATTAAATAAAAAAAAATGATGGAGGGAATATCCTTTCGAAGTTGCAAAGAATGACAGGGATATCACTCTTTCTTTTCTCCATGTGTGATACTTTCAATGCTGTTGAGCAAATATCATGAAGGAAAATATTTAACTTTGTTATGATGCCCTAAACAAAATTTGGTAGAAATTCCTTGAAAGCTATTGGAATTAGTCTTTCCATTAATACGTGACAATCATGGCTCTTCAAACCTATTGACTTGTATTCATTCAAATCAACACATCTTCCAAGGTTTGATGCAGATCCATCAGGAAACCGCATGTATTTCAACCGTTCATAAACAACCTATCTTTGCTTTTTATTCAATGCATAAATTGCTTTTGGTTTTGGTCCCATGCTAGTTGCATCCACATCTAATGTAGGTTGATAAAAAATATCTTTCATATCATTTCTTACATTCAAATTGTCTTTTGTCTTTCCAATGACATCCATCACAGTATTT
>JBBYHO010107648.1:0-20663 GCA_038382025.1 Adansonia gregorii | reverse complement strand
ATCTAGGATCTTCCTAAGTCTAATCCTAAGAGTCTTATATATAAGTAAAAGCCTAAAAGGGAAAAACTTGGTCTAGGTAGCTTTAATAGATTATTGTTGAAAACTGCCAAAATTAATTATTTTGCTTGATTGAGTCCACGTTACTTCTTGATTGAATTATTATTGCACTTTTTGAAATTTTTTTAGGTTTTGACCTACAAAAATATGAAAAACATTTAAATAACCAAGTAATTGAAATGTAAGGAAAGTAAATAATACTAAATTAAAAACTACTAAAAATAAATAAAATCTAAATAAAAATCTTTAAGATTTAGCTAATTTAATGTACATGATGAAATTAAACAACTCTGTTTTAGAGTTATCACTACTTTCCCAATTACCTCTGCCTTTTACAAAGATGCTATTTCCAAAGGCTTCAATATGTAAGGACATTAATCTAATACTTTTTTTTAGTAATATCACTAAAAATGATTGCTCATTGAACGATTTAAAAACCTAATCATTTACTACAAACAATACATTTTATATGCTTGAAGGAAAATCTTCTTCAATTGATTGATGGAAAAACTATTGATTCTAATGACCCAAGTTTTTACACTTGAAAGAATTAGTCATGCTTTTTTTTAAAAATATATGTAAATTGATCTTACAATATAAACCTTTTAATAATTTGACACTTAAAGAAAGAAAATTACAATCATATATTTATACTTTATTTTTGTCAAGTTAATTCAGTTGACTATCACCATTTTATAAAATGCCGACATGGCTTAGTTGATTAAGATTGAATGATTGCCAAGTCAATATTATGTTAGTATTTAAAAAAAATATTTGATTTGACATGTAATGAAATTGGTCAATTATGTTTCATTAATGTTTCATGTAACAAAGTAGGTCCATTAGGGTAATTTATTGGATGAGTACAAGTTCATGTATTAATTGTGAATTTGTTTTCTTTAAATACCAAATTTTTAAAAGACATATAATTGGAAAAAAGTTATGAAACTTTTTTTTGCCTTTTTAACATTAATTATCCTCAATATTTTTTTAATTTGGTTTTGTTTCCTTGTTTACCCTTTTTGCTACATGTAGGGCAACAATGATCAAGTAAGGAAAATCAATATGACAGAACCAATTTTGATAAACATACATCCACTTAATGGACCTCTCCAAAATTCAACCTTCATGGTTTACTTTTACATGCCCTAAATATTCCTAAAAAACCCTACCTAATCAGTTAAAGCACACTTAGTAGAGTTATCGCAACACCATTTTGCAATGGTGAAGACATTCAGAGGTTTCATGGATGATTCCAACATCTTAGTTCAAATATCAGCCCTGAAGGAAAGCCTCAATGGCATTGTTTGAAAATCATCAACATTAGGTATTAAGCACAATAGGGACTCTCTGATGTACAGTGCTATTGTCTACAACTCTCTTTTTAAATACGAGAATCGTGTAAATGAAGTAATATTATGGTTTAATTAGCTTTCGTTAATCTAAACAAGAACAATAATATGGAAAAGAATTTAACAAATTAAAAGATAATGTATAATAAAATAATAAAAAGAGCTTGTCCTATAAAAAATATATGCATATGATGCATTAAGGTTTAAAATAAACTAGGATTGTTTTTCTTTAGTTTCAAACTTTATCTATGGCCTTTTGTAAAACTTTGGGAGTTAATAGCAAATAGACTAATTTAGGGTCCCTTTAAATCCTATTGCACCTCCATCATGATAGGATCCAAGAGATTTTGTAAGGTGGGATTTCCCCTTATTGGTTTTAACTCTATAGGAGGTAAGTTTGGCTCACCCCTAATAAGGTGAGATTGGTAATTAGCCCCTCCAATTTGATTGGAGAGGTTGGGGTCCAATTATTGGGTAACTAGAAACTGGACCCCCAATTCCTCATTTTATCTTTTTTTTTAAATTTTTTTATTTAATTAATTAATTTATATATATATAAATAATATTTAATTATTTTTAATATAAATGTATTTTAATATATATTCTATTATTTAATATACATATAATTTTAATAATTTTTAAAATAAATATAATTTTTAGTTATTATTTAACATAAATATAAATTTATTTATATTTCATTATTTAGTATAATTATAATTTTAATAATTTTTAAATATAAATATAATTTTAAAAAATTTTAATTATTTTCAACATATATAAAATTTTATCTATATTTTATTAATTAATATAAATTTTAATTATTTATTATTATTATATATATATATATAAACATTTTACTTTAATGTCATCAACAATCATCTTTTATTCTCATCTCACTGTCATTGCTACGATCGAATCCAAGCACATAACTCATTACTAGTTTTAATCTCATCGCTAAAATATCCAATCTCACCACCACTACTGTTTTCAATCTTATCAAAACTAACTTTACCGTTCATTCAAACGAACCTTTATTACATAAGAAGAAAGATGAAAAATGTTTATATCTTTTTTATTTTTTTAAAATTAGTAGTTACCACTCAAAAGAACATTGAAATTAATGGTCCATTAGATAAAAAGGAAAGAAAGGAGAAAGTTAAAAAAAAAGATTTTTTTTATTTTGTTTCCAATTGAATTCCGTGGAAAGAGGTAAATATTATTTGTTACAAATTATAAGTTTTCGCAACATAATAATGCTATTTGCAACGGAGCTGTTGCAATGAAAATTCTTTGTCGCTAAATACCACCATTAAAAGATTGGTGGGAATTGAGGATCTTCTCGCTAAGATTTTAATCATGAAATATCTATATATTGCGCCAACGCAGATTCCCTGATTATTTTAGATTTATATTTTTCTACAAGGATACACCTTTGATCATTTCTTATGCAAAACGAAATAAATTCTAAAGTCTCAACATTATTGCTAGCCTGGCCTTTTGAGAGAGAGAAACAATTTTAAATATAATTACATAAATATTACATATACATATAAAATATTAACTTTATATTTTAAATTTTATATAATATAAAATATTAATATATTAAAATTTATATAAATATAAATATATTAAATATAATTATAACATTATAAAATACGTAAATAAAATATAAATATACATATTACAGCATCCATCCAAAGACTTTCCCCTTATATTTAGTCTTTGTAGTTATTCTTCTTAGTTTGATGCTTAAAACAATAAAGTTTTCAATCAAATCTTTCTACTTTAATTTTATAGAATAAATTAATATTTTCCATTAATATAGTTCATTAAATGGATAATATAATAATATTAAATTGAATTATGACAATATAATAATAAAAATTAAAAATTAAAAAAATTTGAAAAATTTTTTAGTAGGTCAAAATTAAAAATAAAATGTGATTTTTTTTTTCAAATTTTAAAATTTGAAAAAAAAATCTAATCAATAATTAATATTGTTGCCGTGCGAGGGCAAAGAGTAAGCTCGTGGCGGGGGGGCTTTGGCCTCCAAAAATTTTGAAAACTTTCTTTTACATGAGTACTTTTGTAGGTGTTATTTATCAAATTAACTATTTACCCCGAACAAATAAGATTCAATCTTCTAAAAAGGGTAATAGGGCATTGTACAAAAACAATTAAATTGGCTCCACAAATGACCTTGTTTTGGGTTAGTAACATTTATCCAAAACTTACATAGAATAAAAAGATGATTTGGACGAGACAAACCCATGTTATTTATTCAAGCAAGTCAATTTATTACTTTTTGTTTACCAAATAAGAAAATATCTGTATGCCTTTTTCTTTCTTTTTCTCTCGAAAACTTAAAATATTTATATTTCTGTATCAAATCTATCATAATTAACTCTCTCTTTTCATTATTATTTAATTATTTATTTAAAATCAAACTATTAATTTTTAAAATGTTTTAACGTTTTTATCTTTATGTTTGGCTGGCCTAAGGTAATGAATACAAAATTGGTATGCTTATCATTTTTGTTATGATATTAATATTTTGACATACAATTTCAGTTTATTTGAATTTTTCAAATAATTATATATATTTATAACCTATTTTAAGTTTTTTAATAAAATATATACCATATATACATGCAAATATATATCTATTATATAAATTTACATGAATTTATATGTAAATATAAATTTTAAAATTATAAATATTTAATATAAAAGGATTTAATCATCAAATAAATGAGTAAAACAATAATTAAAAATAAAATAAATTGTTATTAATTGAGTTCAATAAGTTAATTAATTAATATATTTTATTTTTAAATATTATTATGCAAAACTAAAAATGATCCAAACATAAAAATATTTAAAAATATTTAAAAATCAAATAAAAATAAAAAAATTCTATATTGGTACAGGCTGTAGAAAAACAAAAAATAATATGCTACCGATATCTTTTTCTCTTAGCTTAAAGCCGGCACATATCGGCCATATCGATCCACATTAAGACACTAATTTGGCCCCACAAAAAGCTTGTCTGGCTTCAACCTTGGTGCAATGGCTAGCTCAACGCTTCAGAGGATAATGATATAAAGGTCTTGGAGATCGAGACTGACCTCGCTAAACTCCGCAGTCGAATTGGACTTGGGGTTCATTTGGAACCCACCGTAGCTTCAATGCTATGGGTTCCAATTATTTTTGTGGGGGGAATCCCCCCACCGAAGCAGCAATCTATTGAAGGTGCATTTAGCAGCACCTTTAGTGAGTATTAATCTAATCAGTCCCTCTAGTTAGATTGGAGGGGGAAGGGCAGGGGTCAGGGCACTCATTGGAACCACAAGGCAGGAGGGAAATCTCCCTTTTACCCTCCTTCACCATTTTTTAATTTATTTTAATAATTTATCTTTATATAATATAATTGTAATAATTTTATTTTGTAATATAAATGTAATTTTAATTGTTATTTAATATAAATATATTACAATTTTAATTTATATTTTATTATTTTGTATGAATATAATTTTAATATATTTTTAGTTGACAATATAATTTTAATACTTAATATATTATTTATTTTTAATATAGTATGATTATTTATTAACATAAAAATATTTTTAATTTATATTTTATAATTTAATAAAAATATTATTTAAAATTTTTATTATATATATATTTTAATTTAATACTTTAAATATTTATTTTTTTATTTTTTTATTATAATTTTATCTAAATATATATTTTATAATTAATTTTAATATTATCACTATAATATTAAATTTTATTATTATAATAATTAATCCTACTGTTATAATTATTTTTAATTTCATTATAACTATCTTTAATTTTATTCTAGTCTATCTCGCTATCCTTCCAAGTGCACCCTTAAGACGTCATTGAACTGAGTGTTCTGGCGTGAACAAGGCCGCCCACCCGCCTCTCCTGCGTGGGTAAAGAATCGCTTCTCATTGACTCAACAACTATTAATTATACTTCATAACGGCTAAGGTTAGAAAGGAGGAGTTAAAGTTAAATTTTAAAGGGTTATAAAAAAAGAAGTTGAATACAGTAGATACAGGAGGGGATGCGAGAGAAAGAAGAAAGAACGCAGAAAGCTGCTCTAGATGTTTAAAAAAAATTCTGAAAATCATTTTTTGATTTTTTTAAATTTTCTTTTCTATAAATTTTTTGAAAATTTTGAATCATTTACTTCTGAATTTTTAGATTTTTTTTCTTATAATGATTTGACGTTATAAATATGATAACAAAAATAATATCATATTATCGTCACGATTTCATTAAATATTATTTATTTATTTAATTAAAGGTATGAAATTAAAACTAAAGCATCTGAGATAGTAAAATGGGAAGAACTAATACAGTAGATGAGTTAATTTTGTATATAATTCTCTTACTGATACCATGCACGGATTCAGACTTAACGGCAGGTAGACAGTTTTTAACGGTACCTATCTCTCTGGGGTTTGTGGGAAGCCTGGCCTAACTAGTATGGTTTTTCACATTCTCTCCGTTTATTGAAAAAGCCACCGCTAGCCTTTCTCTCTCTCTGGTGAGAGCTCGGAACTCTGCCGGAGGTTCTCCATTGATTTCCAACGGAAGCTGAAGAGAAACAAAAAGTGTTAGACAAACAGAAGCAGAGAAAGGGAGAAAACGTGCGATTCTGAGATTAAGAAAGAAAAGAGCAAATAAAATAAATGGAGTTATAAATTTTTTTTTAAAAAAAGGAAGAAAAGAGGGAGGAGTTGGCGGAGGTGGGATGGTTAACGTGCAATGCAGGGAACAGGAAGGCATGAAATGAAAGCTGTGCTTGCAAGGCACAGATGCCAAGATCATCCCTTCATTCATTCAATCTCCCTTGCCTTATCCCGTAATTTATTCGATGCTCTCTCCTTTCTCGAAGTCTTTTTCTCCCTACCACCTCCATTGTCGACTTAAATCCCTCTCCCCCTCTTCCCTCTCTTGCTTATGCCCTTCTGCCTTCCCCTTTCCCGATTTCAAAATTCAAGAAAGAAATAAGAAGTCCGTTCTCCTCTTGTGTTCCGAATTTTGAACCTCTGATTGACTCGTTTTGACTTCCGAGCTCGACAGTGTTGAGAATTGTTGTCCTCGTTGTTCGGTTGTGGCGTTGGATCTTTCGTAATCTTCTTCGGCTGTGGTTTTCTATAATTAATACCACAACAACATATAAAACCGAAGAATTCCGCGTCCAGGTTTTGAATTTTTTTTTTAGGTAGTGATTATTAACAATTTTCTCCCTCTGTCGTAATCTTAATATTAAATGCATATTTACTATCTCATAATTGTAATGATCTTAACTCTTGAAGATGTTCATAATTATTGCATTGCAGGCTATGCCATTTTATATTTATCTTTATCTTTATCACTTGCTTTTTTTGTCCCTCTCTTTTAGATACTTTCAATTGTTTGCCTTGTTTAGTAAAGTTAATCTTTGCCGTGCAGAGTTTTCTTTTCTTGGAGGGCAATATTTCGTGCGATTTTCCTTTTAGTTTTTTAATTTCTGGGTATAGCTGATAGAGTTGTACATAAACGGTTGAGTGGCATGGAAAGATTGAAATTTTTTGAGAAGTGTTAAGTTTGTTCGAAAAAAATTGTTGGTTTCGTCATGCAACCTGAGACTATGGACCTACAGAGTTTGTCTTCACCTTCCTTCTTCTCTGATGCGAAACATTTTCCCTCTGAGGTACTTATTTTCTCGGCATCCTAACACCTTTTTCCTTCTGTAAATTTAGCATGTAATTTTTATTTATTTATTTACATTTTTTTGGGCTTCTAGTTGTTTTTGTTCTCATTCTAATTTTTGAAGTTGCTGGAATGTGGCAGAAGCAGGCTGGGCTCTGGAAGTCAGACACCGTGCTTTGATCAGCGTGGTTGGTATTTCAAGTATATTTAAAGTTGGTTGTATTTGGAAATTGAACCATATTCTGATCTTTAACGTTTAAAGTTGAAGTGAGTTTTTATTTTTCCTAAAATATCATCTTACATGGAACCGAAATCATTCAAAGTATCTTTCTTATGCATATCAAGTGCACCAAAATGTATTACCTGGAAATTTTCTAAGTATCTTCCTTCTAGGAAAATCAAGGTTTTTTTTATTTTTTATTTTTTAATTTCGTATGTTGGTTTTTCAAAGTTCTAGAATTGAATAAATTAACAAAAGCTTGGCTCATGCAAATTTGAAACTGTGAGTGAATTTGAAGACATATAAGTTAAAGAGATACATGGAATGATGTAACTTCATGCAAATTAAATGAGACATCTGTGCTTTAGAACCAACTTGAATGGATGTTGGAACTGAAGGCGGAGAGTTTACACTATGATTGACTGTTAACTAGATTTCTTGGTAATCCATTTTCTTTACAAAGCTCTTTTAGACGATAAATAAGAAGCCCTTTCAGGAGAAAAATTGTGGACCCTTTCTTTGCGCCTAATTTATTATGTTTTATTTTCTTTTGTGTTAAAGATTATCACTGGTATACTGAACATGTATTAGTCATAGTATCTGGCCCTTGAGATGCTGAAATCAAGTTGACATTTTTATCCACGGCTCCTCAGTAAGGAATTGTCTGATCTTCTGCGAAAACCTGTATCAAATGCAGAGAGGATGACTGAGATGAGTTGAAGAGTGTCATGTAGACATTTATGATCATTTTCTGAATTAAAACCCTGGCAATCTAACTCCAGTTTCTTTGCTTCCAACTCCTTATTGAGAACTAAAAGCTTGCATTTTCCACTCGCAGCGTGTAAGAAGCCATTTACTTCGCCAACCATGGAGAAAGTTATTCCTGTGGAAAGTCAGAGAACAAGACATCTGGAGCATACTGAGCCTTTCACCAAGCAAGACCAGAAAGTGAATCTATGCATTGATAGTCATGCAGTGGGAGCAGAGAGAGTGCCCAACCAGTTACAAAAGTTGTTAAGACCTGTTCACCGAGGTCCAGGAACAAAATCGAGTTTTAACGGAGAGCATGGATTTCGTTTTGCAGAAGGAAGCAAAGTCAACACCATGACTTCCCAGTATCAGATTGAGAACAGTCTCTTTTCAAGCTCATTTTCAGAGTTATTTACTAGGAAGCGTAAGTCTCTGTCCCTTTCACTGTTTTATTTTATTTTATTTTTTCACATATTGAATGGTATATTAAGCTTTTGATTATGGGTGTCACTGCAAGCTTTCGTCATAGCATCTTTAGGGTGCAGGTTTCTACTTTCTGATCTGTTATTTAGATAACTGGCTTGTTCCTTACTTTCATCCTTTTTGCAGTGAGATTGTCTTCAAACAATGCACTATATTGCCATGCATTTGACACTATTGCCCCAAACTATGAGGAAGAGGAACCATTCAAATCCCTTGAAGAGCTTGAGGCCCAAACCATTGGAAACCTTCTGCCTAATGATGATGACTTGTTTTCTGGAGTGACTGAACGATTTGATTTAATTGTCCAACCCAATGGTGGAGAGGAGGCGGAAGAATTAGATGTTTTTAGCAGTGTCGGAGGGATGGATTTAGGAGATGATAATTCCACAGTTGTTCAAAAAAGTTATGAATTTCCTGGGGATAGTCATCTGGGATTATCCAATGGTTTATTAGCAGGAGAACACCCTTGTGGTGAACACCGTTCTAGAACACTGTTGGTGAGAAACATAAACAGTAATGTTGAAGATTCTGAATTAAAGGCCATTTTTGAGGTTAGCAATTGTTGGATAATAATGCTAATTTCTTTCTTGGGTTTGTTTTTGATGTGATGTGTTTCTGTTTTTTAGTTGAGCTTGTTTGTCTTATTTGAATGCTTAGCCTGGGTGCAATTTCCCACATGTTGAATGTGCAGCAATATGGTGACATTCGCACCCTTTACTCAGCAAGCAAGCATCTTGGTTTTATTATGGTCTCATATTACGATATTAGAGCAGCACAAAATGCAGTGAAAGCACTCCAGAATAAATCGTTGAGGTGCAGGAAACTTGACATTCATTACTCAAGTCCAAAGGTTGGCTTATTTTTTGCCATATTTCGTAATTCCCGATTCTCTTTTTGCTTGCCGCTGGAATCAAAATATTGTTATCATGTTGGGTTTATATTGTATTTGTGTACATTCTACCATAATTTCTGCAAGTTTCTGTAGCATTGACTCTTTTCATTGCTGGTTGCATTATAACAGGACGATCCTTCAGAGAAGGATGAAAATCAAGGCACTCTAGTCATATTTGACCTTGAATCATCTGTTTCAAATGATGAACTCTGTCAGATATTTGGTGCCTATGGAGAAATCAAGGAGGTGAATTGGGCGTTGATTTTTTTCCTTCCTACTTTATAAAGTTAAATAGGCAGTTGATTCTTTTTCTTGGACCACACAGATCCATGAAACACCACAAAGAAGTCAACACAAATTCATTGAGTTTTATGATGTTAGAGCTGCTGAGGCTGCTCTTCATTCATTGAACACGAGTGATATTGCTGGGAAGCAGATTAAGGTTGAGCATCAGTGTCCTTTGGGTTCAGGAAGATGGTATTAACCAAACTCCTTGATTCTTCTTTTGCATTTTGCATTTTGCATTTTGCATGTTCTTTTGCACTCTGCAAAGTCATGGCAATCAAACTTAGATGGTCCAGACCAGCAAATATTTTTTTACCAATTGTGGTGGCATATAAATGGTTGCTCACTTATTTATTTTCAAAGTTCCCTCACATTTTCTGCTTGCAGTACGGCGCAACTGCTTTCTTCAGAGGGTCAAGATGAATGCTGCGCTCATGAGCATCCACATAGTCCCTCTAATAATGCAAATATTGCATTTTCTGGTATGGTTGTCGTCACCTAGATTTCCCAATAATTCTGTCAATTCAAGAGCAAACTTCATATCTCTGTTCTCATTCAAGGAATTTCAATGAGTGCAGTTGGGCCTAACTCATTAAACAATATAGACAATGGAACTAGTTCAGGGTCGAACTCTATTGTACAAGTCTCTTTTCCGGAATCTACAATTCATCATGGAATATCTTCCAGTGTGCCTGACAGGTTAACCTCCATCGTTAGAGTAGGATCAATCGGCAATCAGTCTGTCACTGCTGAGTCTGGTTACTTGCAAGATCAACAGAAATTTGATGTCCAAGGGGCATCAACTTTTAATCCTAGTTCACGACCAGAGCGTCAGAATGGTTTAAGCATAGGTGTTCACTCTAGTTCTTCAGGCCCCATGGCAGCAAATGTTAATTCTGAACCTCAGGAAATCATTGATAATAGGTCATTGTCCAGAATTAGCTCAAATGGGCACTCATTCGAAATCAGCAAAGCTGGTAAGGACAGTCAATTAGTAGGTGCAATTGCATTCTTATATATTTATTTCTTGCATATAGATTATAGGTAATTCGTTAGCTGGTAGGAAATGAAGTTTAGCTAGCTGATAATAATCTGACTTCTCTAAACTGTCTTGAGCAAGCTTTATTTGGCGCCTTATTCATTTTTAAACAAGGACCTCTTCTAAACAGTAAACTCCCTTCCTTTCACCCATAGGTTTCATTAATATTGATTTGTGGAGTTAGCTAATACATTTATTTACAAGCTTAAATTATATATAAAATTTTCTTATAGTATGAAACGCTAAACTGTTGGGGCTTCTTACTCATTTAAGTTAGTTGGTTCTTGCTGATTTTCAGGTTTTCCATCTGCTGGAAATGGAAGCCACCTTCTTCCGGGACATCATTATTCATGGAGTTACTCTTATCACCCCCACCCTCCAAACATGATGTGGCCTAACTCTCCTTCCTTAGTTAATGGAATTTGTGCTGCTCATCCCACAGCACAGCTTCATGGACTTCCCAAGGTGCCATCTTATATGCTGAACACTGGGGTACCCAGAAATAATCTCCTTGTTGGATCAGCACCGACTGTTAATCCTTCTCTCTGGGACAGACGACATCCCTATGTAGGGGAATCTCCTGGGGCTTCCGCTTTTCATCCAGATTCTCTTGGCAGGATTAGAGGTTCTAACAACTTGCCACATTCTATGGAGTTCATTTCTCATAAGACCTTTCCTCATGTTGGTGGAAACTTTATGCACCCATCAATGTCTGAAAGAATTGGACTTCCATTGGTTCACCCAGGGTCCTCAGTGAATAATGGGAGACCGCAAATCATTCCAATTATGAATTCATTTGGTTCACCTCATGAACGTGCTAGAAACCGTAGGAATGAGAGCAGCATTAATCAGGCGGACAAGAAGCTCTATGAACTTGATATTGACCGCATAATACGAGGGGAAGACAAGCGAACAACACTTATGTTGAAGAACATTCCTAACAAGTACGTGGCTTCTGACTTTGACTACGAGATACTGTCATTTCTTTACTACCAACTGATGTGGAACTAACTTGGACAATCTTAAGTGCAAGTAAATAAAATTTGGCCCGTCAGCTCTAAGACGACCTGATAATTGTCTGGAGAAAGGGGATGTGCTAGATGATAGTAGTACAGCCTTAAGACCTCTGCAATATTTTTACAGCTGCTTATTAGTTAATAGAGTAAAAATATAAAGAAAAAACTCAATACATACTGTAGAGGGAGGGGTACCAAACAAGCCCAAACACAAGTATGGTTGTTCCTGTATCCGCTTGCAGAGCTCTTAAATTACAATTATCATCAGTACCTCGATTCTTTAAGCATAATTTATCTGGCATAAAGAGAAGGTAGATCTCTATCGATTTTTTTTTTTTACTTGGTATTAAATGATTCTGACTGTCAATTATAACTGCAGGTACACCTCAAAGATGCTTTTGGCTGCAATTCAACGCCATCGAGGAACTTACGATTTCATTTATTTGCCCATTGATTTTAAGGCAAGTTTCCTTTTTTTTTCTGGAATATTTTTTAGGTCCTAAGAAAGAGAGGTGTTGGTGCAGAAGGGATTGAATTGTTTTCCCAAGCTTGAGAGAATACTTGATAATGATCAAAACATATCATTCATTTACTCCATTTTGTTGCAGAATAAATGCAATGTGGGATATGCATTTATCAACATGATTGATCCTAGCCAAATTATTCCATTTTATCAGGTTTGTTTTTAGTAAAATTGTGAGTTAATGCGGTCTACCCCATTAAAACAAAAACTGTTATGCAAACTGCAGCATGAAATACTAAAGCTAAAAGAATTAAATTGTGGCAGGCAGTCAATGGGAAAAAGTGGGAGAAGTTCAACAGTGAAAAGGTGGCGTCACTTGCTTATGCTCGTATACAAGGAAAGACAGCCCTAGTTGCCCATTTTCAGAACTCAAGCTTGATGAATGAGGATAAGAGATGCCGACCTATACTCTTTAACACTGACGGGCCCAATGCAGGTGATCAGGTACCAAAGTTGCCCGAAAGGGCGTAGGACTAGTTTTTGCAGCCTTGTGGCCGTAAACAGGACCATTGCTCCACACTTTTTCTTGGGTTTGAAGCCAAGTGATCCTTTTTCCCCTTCCCATTCCCTAACTATATTCCCCGTGCTTAGGAACAATAGGATACGTGCATTTCAATGTTTTCTGGGCACCTTGGTTGGGAAAAACAGATACTTGTTGATTCATAGTAATAATAAGGATTATAAAAGTATCACAGAAGTCCCTTTTCCTTTGCCTTTTGCAGGTGCCATTCCCAATGGGGATTAATGTTCGAACAAGACCTGGTAAAGCTCCTTCCGCCAGCCATGTGGTGAATAATCAAGAAAGCCCTTCAAATTTGGAGAATGAAGAGAATTCTTGTAAGGAAGAAACTTGTTCTCCAAAGAAGTAAGGATAGGGGAAGCTCTTGGAAGAACTAGAGAAAGTTTGCTAAGATTAAACTCCCAAGTAATGCTAAATTTTCTTGGGGTTTACTTAAATTCTAGACCAGTTAGAAAAAAAGGAGAATTATAAGTGGAGCTTCAAAATTCAGGCTGATTTTAGGAGTAGCATATAAAAATACAAAATATCCTATGATTTATGTAATGTATAGTAGTTTCTGGGCGTCAAAAAAAGAGAAGCTTTCCGATTTGTGCTCATCCCTTCTGACATTTTTTCTTCTATTTTCGACTTTAGTAGGCTTTGTTGCTTTACTTGAGCAGGAACCAATCTGTGATTGCTGAGAGGCAGGACCTTGTAAAGCTATGAAATTTCTGACATGATTGTCTTCTTTTTTTTTTTTAATGGGAGAGAAATGGGTCACCATTGGATATGAAATTATCTTACCATTTTATGTTTAACAATTTGATTTGTTAAAACAATAGTATGCATGAGTACAACAATTTGATTTGTTTTTTGTTAAAAAAAAAACCGACAGTCTAAGAATAGAGAAAGCGTTATATATATTGGAATTCAAGTCTAAATATCACCTCAGCTTAGCTCTAAGTTTATCGAAACTAGGCCAAACCATAACTTAGGACAAAACTTTAACTAACACAATGTGATTTATAGAATCACAATGCTAAACAAGCAAACCCTTCAAGCCGAGCCAGTGACTGAATTTAAAGGGGAAAGAACCAAAAATAAAATCAATCTTTAAGCACTATTTCATAATGACCAGTTCTTTTGGATTGATGCAATTTCACATAGATTCTGGATGAGGACATTCTCAACAGGAAGATACAAATTTTTCCTAATCTTTGAGGGTAACCTTGTGTTCAGTTCAGATATCCCCAACTCACACACTTCAGAAGCATATACACAGCTCAGAAACATGAGTTACAGCCGAATGATGAGTGTGTGTTTTTGCATTACCCCCATTATGAAACCCTGCAAGGTCAATTTTCCCACAAGGCCCACTCATTAGGACATTGTCAACAACCTGCCAAAAAGCAAACAGAGCCTCTTATACAACTACTGAATGAAAATAAAAGCCAATATTAGGGCAGTGTGAGGGCCAGGTTAGCATTACTGTTGGATGACGCGGGGGTCGAAAAAAGTATGTTTAAAAGTATGGTGAAACAAAATGTGATCTTAAAATTTTAATTGTTTGGAATTGGTGTGAAAAAATGCTATGAGAAATTGAAATGTTAAAAAATACATACGTTTAAAACAATAAAAGTTTAGAGATGTGAAGATAATAAAGTACTTTTATCCAAAAGCCAGCTTCTAGTTCACAAAAACTCAATTTTATTGGCTCTTTGGTTTGAGTTGTCAAATTATGATTTTAACTGTAAAGCGAAAATTTTTTACCCGTTTTGTATTGAATTTGCAATGAAACACAAACTGTCAACTTAAAAAGCTGTGCCAACAATAATGACAAACAGGGCCTAAGAAAAATGGCCATTGCTACAAAATTATGTCAACAGTTGGCAAAGGAATTAATGGCTCTTCCAAAGAAGTTCAGGGCAGCGCCACACTAGAATATTGGTATAAATTAGTATGTCCTTGAACCAACCAACAGTGTGAGCTCAAAAGGATTAGGGTTCTAATTTCTAGGTAGATCAAGGCTCCCAGTGATCCTAAATTAGAGGAGGTCAAGCAAAGCACTCTCTTAATGATCCTAGAAGCATGTGAGGTGAGGAAACACTTACTGGAAACTGCAGATGCATCATTTGGATACAGAATGTCATAGTGACTTGGATGATATCGTAAGGTAATGAAAGGCTTGATGGGCTCAGTGCCACGAGTTGTAGCATTTGAATAATCAACTGAATTAGGAGCAAAATCATGATGGTTTACACTGACACCACCTTTGTCACAAGAGCTTCAATCAAGGTAGACAACGCGAATTGGCACAGCCAAAGCATCTGAAAGGGCAGTAATGTGCACATGATCACTCTCTTCGTCCATTGGCTCTACGGATGACTTGCAAAACTACAAAACAGATTATATGATAATTTAAAAACTTAGAAAGCCCCAAGACATAAACCTAAGGTTAAAATTTCCAGCCAAATTACCAGGATGAATATAGGGGAAATTGGGAATCTTACACAGTATTAAATGTGACCACGAAAAGGAATTTTGGTGCGATTGGGAAAAAAAAAAAAAAGAAAACAGGTGATGTAAACAGTACAACATTGTAAATATTAGCAAAATACACAACATAGAGAACCATCGAGAAGAATAAGGAAACACTTGCTGTATTCCATTGGCATGAAATAGTAATCAAACATGTTCAACCCGTTAAAGATAACAGTAAAATGGCTTCTCTAACTAGCATGCTTATAATATCAAGTGGGCCATTCAAAATCTCATTTCTCTAATAATGCATGCAAGGATGACAAGTGCTTGTCAGCATACAAAAGAAAGTTACAGATTATTATTATAACAAACCTGTTCCACTGTTGCATTCGTTAATCCCAAAATAAAGGGTTCAAAAAACTCTGAACGCTTTTTTAATTCACAAGAGGTAACAAATCTGAAAAACATTAAAACTAACCAACCACATTTGTTATGAGATATACTAAGGGGAAAGACACATTAATACCTCAAAAATTTCGAACTAATCACCATAGTTAGATATTGACTGATCTCGACTCCTCGTCATTAACTCATCCAGACTGACAAAGGGAGAAAACTTTGTTAGCTGAGATTAATTTAATTTTCAATTGATGTAGGAAACAAAAAATTTTAGATTCAAGTCACAAGATGATCATTTGATCATGGTTATGCATACAAGTTGAATGAAAGGACTCAAATACAGGAAAATATCAAGGCAAAGAAACAGTATACATGCACCTTATGGAATCTTCATTTCCTTGAAGAACCCTGTCCAGCTGCTCAAGGATAACTGAAAATTTTTCACATGGAAGCACAAAATATAGGTTTTAGAGTTGGGAAATATAATAAGTATTCATGAAGAAAACTGTCAGTCCAGTAAAAATATCCTAAGTAATTTTAAAGGTAAATATACAAGACCACTTTTTTTCTGAAAAACTACTCGTCAAAATGCAAGAAAACTTCACAACAAAAATCAGCACAGGAAAATTAAGCCTTGACTCCAGGCACCTGAGAAAAGAAGCTGCAACCCACAAAATCAAAATGTTTATTGCTTCCTTTCTCTGTATGGATGGTAAAGCTAGAGTTTATTAAAGAACAAAAAAACTAAGGGTTTCTGTCCTAAAGAAAATATGAAAAAGCAGGTGTAAACATAAGCACTAGAACATCTAGTAAGAAATTTGTAAATTAAACCCCATAATGTGCTGACTCTTCAGTTAATAATTTATTGTTGGAACCTATGTTACTCGACTCTAGGGAGAGGTCGGATAAAGTACATGTTCAACAAGGGTATGCTCAATCTTTTCTAAGTTTCTTCCGTATAATTGGAGGATCATACCTCCATACCTATGTCAGGTGTCGGACACAGGTGCCGAACAAGTATACTTTAAGAAAAATAAGAATCCAGGAAACATAGGTTGGAACATTACAGAAGATCCCAATGTTTGAAAATAGTAAAAGGGATCAAAACACCATGGCTAAATATTTCCTGATTTAATCTGTCCCAAACATATATATATATATATATTTTGCGACAGAAGAGAACTAAAGCAACACAACTAGGGGGAGAAAACCAGTGTTATCGCATCCCATACAGCCAACAAAATGCCCCAAATAGGGATTTGGATTCCCACTGCATAAAAGTAATATACATTTTGTGAGCTGGATGTTATGAGGAATATATTGAAGCACTTCTATGTCCCCTTTTCACACCTCCCACCACTTTCTGGAGGAGGCTCCTAAGGGGATAAAAGAAATAATAACAAATCTATGAGGCACTGAATTACAACTTGAGAGTAACAGTGACTTCCTAAAACTTGTATGAGCACAAAATATTAAAGACGTCTACTTTAATCATATACCTCAATATTTGTTTTAATAGGGCAATATGCACAAAAAAAATTATTTAATTCCAAAATATATAAATTGGAATAGAATAGCCTATTTCAGCTAAGGAAACAAAAAAAGGTAAAAAAAAAAAAATTTAATGTCCTCAAATGTAAAATCAGCATAACCTAAGCTCTGAAGTTTCTTTCTACATTTTTCAAGATTCCCTTTGATACCCTCAGCACAGTCTTGTGATTCCAAAATATGCTCCTATTTAGGAATTTGAAACTTGAAAACTTACCACTTCCACAGAAAAAGATGAGCTTGGGGATAAATTAGAAGAATAGAAATAAAAGACATGCATGGAATACATAATGACATACAAGATACGAAAACATAAAACTACAGAAAAAGCATTTTCCATCTCTTCGTGTTCTTCTAATGACAGCATATTTTTGACCAAGCATCGGCATTAAGAATAACCGAGAAAAGTTATTGTTTAGAAAAGATAAATAAGCGAACAATCGTGGCAGCAAAATGCAAAAAGAAAAAATGGACCCTCAAACAAGAAAGCAAGATACCTTTATTTTCTCCAGCAACATAGGCCTTTCTGATTCCTATTCAGCTGCCAACATAGAGAGAGGTTCCTGCTGTTCCACCATAAGAAAGTATGTTGGCCTCACATTTAACTAGTAAGTTTAACAAAAGAATGGAAGTTCTCCTTGAACAAAAAGTTTCATGTGAAGACAAATTATGATACAAACAAGAAAAAAATGACCCAGTTGGCATTCAAATATCATACCCAGTGAATGAAAAAAAAAACTTCTTTCAGCATGTAAAACAAAATAATTAAGCAGCAGCATAATGTCAAGACTTGCATCCTAGTTCTCCAAGCTTACTAAACTTACAATCTATTTGACCTCTGTGGAAAATGTCTCCACCTGAATATATGTAGAAAATACTGCCCATTCCACATTCACACGATCAAATTATCATCATTTGACAAGGAAATGACAATCAAGTAGTTGCATCAGAAATAAAGTGACAGCATAAAGCAACTCAGATGCAATAGAAGTAGAACAGCAACATGAGAGATATTGCATAGATGAACTGATAAAGTTCAAGAAGATCAGAAAACAGAGAGACACTACTTTTGCTATGATGCGAATACCAAAACGAACGTTCAACCAAAAAATCAACCAAAATTAAAGGTAAATGCAACCATTTTAACAAGCTCAAAGAATCGTTTTTTTTTTCTCACCTTGTCCCCTACAAATAGAATTTTCTTGGCTTCTCAGCATGAATGGCAGATTGTTGCTACATGATATCATCATCTGTGAAATTTACCCAGTCATCATATTCAGATATAGGAGTGCACACAGCAGGCTCCTTTTCCCCATCAGCTACCGCACACTCCTGATTCTGCATCAACCTCGCTGTGTGAATTATATACCTTCTCACTTCCTCATTCAGATATGAATAATCTGCTTCGAAAACCAAATTGCACCAACCAGAGAAAGGGTTAATAGCCTCAAAATAGTAAGACTTCACTGCACTAAAGTGATACTCATCTTCATATCCGATTATGCACTAAACCATTCACAATAGAAGTCCCAGGGCTGGTTCAGTCGGTCATTCCATATGAAAAGGGTGCCAAAGAAACTAAAAATACATTAATATAACAATTTTAGTATTCTATACTCCATCAAAGGAGCCTAAGAAATCTACAAGTGGTTTAATATACTTGTTTCATGTCCTTGTTTATAGTTAAATATATAAGTAGTAAGCGTTTAAGCCTGTCTATAGAGTTCTGAAACCCCACCACCACTACACATTAACAGTCCATAACAGACACTAATTTAATTAAACCCTGGAAGGAGAAATGCTAAAATTTAATATAGTCAATTATGCAATTTAAACCTCCATGCATGATAAATCAAACAATTTAAATTACCATGAAATTTTACCATATTTATATAAGCTAACTTTGGGCAGCCCCTATAAATTTCCTATTTGCCAAACCCATCAACACCTTCTCTTGAAAGAAACAATAAGATTTGGCTAAACTAGATCGATAAGCACCGCTATTCGAAACCAAAAAAAGAAATCGCAATAAAAACGAACCCTTTTATTCTTCAAACGAAAAATAAGAAGCACTTAAAAAAAAAAAGAGAAGAAGAAGACAAAGAAGGGGCCAGATACAGAAGATTGAAGTGCTGAAAGGTAAAGAAAAGAAAAGTGAGCTTACCACAATTTGAAGACTGGCTTTCGCAATTTTCAGATGAATAAAGTGTCTCGGGAGTAGATCTGCTCGTCATATGTATTAGGCTAAATTCGGATCGAATTTGCGTATCATATTAATATTAAATATATTTATAAAAATTTTATTTGATTTAAAATATAAATTTTAAATTTTATTTATATTTAT
The DNA here is from genome assembly GCA_038382025.1 of Adansonia gregorii. Lineage (NCBI taxonomy): Eukaryota > Viridiplantae > Streptophyta > Magnoliopsida > Malvales > Malvaceae > Adansonia > Adansonia gregorii. The sequence goes on along the minus strand of JBBYHO010107648.1, from coordinate 1,045 downwards.
TTATATTTATAAATAAATAATTTAATATATTTTTTTATTATTTTTTAAAATATATTTTTAAATTTAATTTTTATTAATTTGATAATTTTAATTAAATTTATAAATATAAATAATTTAATTTAATTTTTAAAGTTGATACTATAATATTATTTATATTATTTGTATAAAAAATTATATAATACATAAAATATAAAATAAATATATAATATAATAATAAAATAAATCAAATCGAGTCGAGTTTAAATTTTAAAAACTGAAACTAAAACTCGATCTATTATTTAATCTAATTTAATTTTTTTATTCAAACTTATTTTTTAAATTTAATATTTTTATTAAAATTTTTTTAAATATCAAACGAATCTTTAAACTTAGATAATTAATTCGATTCTAAAACAAGTCGGTCTAAAAAATCTCTTGTCAACTTTCTCCTCCCCTTTTTCTTTTATTATTATTATTATTATTTAAAATAGGCGGTGAGTAAACAATACACCTTCCACGTGATGTATTTTGGTTTAGCTGAATGGAAATATAAAAAGAATGAAATAGTTGTTGGGTGAAAATGAAATAAAAAAATATATATTTAGTAATTTGGTTGTTGAATGGGATAACGGAGAAATAATGAAATATCACTATATTATTTAATTAGCTAAAATGAATTTAAGCAAAATGTAAAAAATAAATATAGAATTTTAAATTAAATACTAATAATATTTAATTTATTGAAATTAAATTATTTTTATCTATTATAAAATATTATAAATACGTTTGAAATAATATAAAAATAATATTTAGTAAAATATTTAACATATTGTTATTTGAAAACATATTTATAAATAAAATTGTAAAATTAAATTTAATATTTTAATATTTTACATTTAATAATATATTAAAATAGTAAAATTAAATTTGAAAATATAGTTAAAATAATACTATAAATATTAAATGTTAAATTGCAATGTGATGTTATCATATTTTAAAATTTGGCGCAGTAGTTTTAAATGTGCCGGATTGGCAGGGTCCAGTCCGCATTGAGATGTGACCGACA
>JBBYHO010107542.1:0-43213 GCA_038382025.1 Adansonia gregorii | reverse complement strand
CGTATAATTTCTTCCCTAACTTTATTCTTATCTCTAAAGTCCTTGAGAAGGAATAGCTTCACAAAAAGTTTAAGGAACAATGGATCCATAGATTTTAGAATTTTAATAGGCATGAAGTGGCATAGAAGGTTGCTTGGCTTACACTACAAACCATCATGTACAAATGTAAGGATTACAATTATGTACCACTTATTGGGTTATAAGGAAGTACCAATTATGCAACTCTTTTGGTCTTTCGGTAATTTTTATGTCAACAATTTATCCTTTTTGCTCAAAACCTAGAGGCTGGCAACCTTGAATATGGTGAGCCAGATTCTAAGTCAAAAATTCAGTTCGCTTTCCATGCTTAGAGACAAAATCGTTGCATAGAAAGATACTAGAAAGGAAGAAGTATGACCCCAGGGTATAATGAATGGATGACACATCGTATAAATGATGCCTTGCCTCCATCCATTGTTGTATCTATAGATAAAGAATTCCCTTCTGAAATTAAATTGCTTGGATGGGAATTCAAATAAGAAAAGACAACTTTTACTAAGGAAATTACCTGCCTAAAAGAGGAAAAAAGTTAATTTGAGATGGACCTTTATCTACATGAAGGTGAGGTAAAACAAGCTGATAAGGAGAAAAATCATCTCAAAGATCTCAAAAGTCTAAAGGAGCTTATGTGGCCATCAGTAAAGCAAACAAATCACGATGCCAAGGTAAGTCTTCAAATGAGTGGATAATAGAAATTGCCACCCTCGAAAAAGAATTACATTAATGGAAAGAAGCTACTAAAGACAGTAAAGAGAAGCTTGTCAGAGTTCGAAACCTCACATCGACTTATCAAAAAAGAAATGCATGACTAGAAGCTCAAGCTCGAGATTTAATAGTGATTAGGTTAAGAATAAGATGTTAACAGTTAGTGTTCAAGGCTTAGAGTAATCTTTATAACCTCGCCAAAATTAGGTGGATGGATTAGTACAAGCTTCAAAATGGCAAGAGTAAGAATGGCAACAAATGGTTAATCAGGCACGCCAAATTTATCAAACTCATCATCACCATCTCATTGAACAAATTTAGGTAGCTCAGTTGGAGGCAGAATATATAATGGACATGGCTTGATCTCTAGCATGTAGCATCTTACGCGCTGGAGTTCACGAACAAAAACTATTGTATTTCTTAAAACATGTGATTAGACAATGTAATCATGTTAGACACTTTCGAATGTAATCATATGTATTCAAGACTTTGATTGTTTCAATGAAAGAAGCTATTGTTAGAGCTATTTCATAATCCAATTATCTTTCTTGCATTTACATTAATAACATTCATTCTTTTTCTGTTTTACATCAGTAACATAATTCTTTTTTTGCTTGATATCCATTTTCATGTCATGTCATGACACATTCTAAAGGTCTAATCGGTCAATAATCTAAAGTAAAGGTGTACCAAAACATAGAATCTTCAGCTTACTATTGCTACAGCACTCATACCCATTGTAAAGCCATGAAGAATGATCATCAATCCCGTATTGCGTGACTAGAACTCATGTACAGAGAATCTCAAGAATAATTAGCTCATAAGAATGAAGAACTTCAATCTCAAATGGCGGAATTAACAAAACTGTTATCAAAAGCTTTAAAAGATAAGGCATAAATGAGCACCGTGAATACTGGGAAAGGATTGGTTAACCTTGAGAGTAATTTGAATGGTGGTACTGAGGCTAATAATGTGTATAAAGCAGTTTTACATGAACAGCATCCCTCGGCAGCAAGAATTTCATCAACTTAACCATTCATTTATCTCAATCCTACAACAACACCATATTTAATTCAATGCTCTTCGCCCGTTACACCTATTGTACCAGATCTTGATGAAAAAGCAAAATAAGAAAAGGCAAGAAGGTCTTCAAAAAATAATGAATACTTAAACAAATACCAATCTCTAGAGAAACATTTTTGAGCTATTGAGAGAGGTGATAAATTTAGACTTATAGATGCAAAGGCTCTAGGACTGGTCTCTAGTCTTATCATTCTGCATAAATTCAAGGTTCCAGAGTTTGAAAAATATAATAGGAACATAGATCCCACTGCCCACATTTGGATGTATTATTGTAAGATGATCGGGTATGAGGAAAATGAAAATTTACCAATCCACTACTTCTAGGACAGTTTAGCTAGGGCAGTTCTTTAATGGTACATAGGGCTAGACCCTATAAGAATTCAAACATGGACAGATCTAGCTCATGCATTCCTTGACCAATATAAGCACATATCTAATTGGGCCCCGGATCGCCTCTCCCTCATATACATGAAGAAAAAAGCCTCTGAGAGTTTTAGGCAATACGCCTAAAGATAGAGAGGAGGCAGCTCAGGCTTAACCTCGATTAACTGAAAGAGAAATGACAGTTATGTTCATCGACACTTTGAAAGCTTCTTACTATGAGAAGTTAGTACGAAACGCCATGAAAAATTTTATTGATATGGTCATATCAGGGGAGATGATTGATAATGCCATCAAAAGTGGGAAAATAGCTATGGGAGAATCATTTGAGCAATTAAGAAACCAATAAGTGAAGGAAAAGAAAAGAAGTAAGCATTGTCATTCGTGGCACTGTGAAATTCCTTTAAAATCCAGGCTCAACCCAAGGATTATATACCCCAAGTATATTGTATCAGGGTTTTAACCTCTACCATATGACACAGCAATTCACTCTACTGGGATTGCTCTAACAGTTACCCTCACACCAAATCATGTTCAAAACACTCCTCCAGGCATGCAACCTTGTAGCACAAACAATGCCAAAGTCCTACGTAATCATCAAGCACCCTGACAAAGGGAACATTTTGCCCCTTTATCATATTCATATAAAGAGATCTACAATCATTTATTAGTCAGTCAATTGGTAACCCTAGTTTTTTGAGACCCAAAATCTCCATCATACTTTAGTTGGTATGATGAGAATGCTTACTATGAATACTGCACTAGAGCACAGGGACACTTAATTAAGAACTACACCTCATTTAAGAGAAAGGTGTAAGGCTTGTCGAAAAGAGTTATAATCAAAATAGAACAAGGGCTCGAACCAAATGTTGGGGTTAACCTACTCCTTAATCACGTTAAACCAAAGGTAAATGTCATGATTGATGGGAAAGACTATTGGATCAAAAGAGATGTTAGAAAGGCCAACACACCAATGAGTAGAGTGTGGTAAGGATTAAGAGAGGTTGGGATAGTAAGCCTAATAGAGGAATTCATGGAGTACTTTTGTTGCTACAATGCTCAAGAGCACGATTTACAGTAATGGTCATTATTCTTGAAATTAGTCTAAGGAATATGGACCGATTTGAGATAGAATTCTATGAGGAATATCATGAACTGACTTATCCATATGTTAACATCATCGAAAAGGAAGAAGTGAATGATGATGGCATCCCAATTTACCTATCTTTTATGAGTATGGAGAGGTGGCCAAATAAAAGCTTTAGGCATTACGTCTCTAGGTGGATAAAAAAAGCTACCCAAATTCAACCACTATTGATAGAGAAGGAAATGATCATTAGGTTTGTTGGCACACCACATCACTGTACTATGATCAAGTGGTGAAAAGAATGCCTAAAAACTTTGCAAATGTAGTCTTACTTCATGGGATGATGGATGAGGCTTTGAAAAGAAAACCAGGTAGGTACAAAAAGAAAGGAAAACTCAAAACAACATGATAGTCAAGGTTCGATAAAGATGCTAGTTCATCTCAAACTCGTGCAAATGCATACCTAGAAAGGTTCATTATTGAGCAAAAATATGAGATCGTGAAAAATATGGAAGAACTGAGAACATCGATGAGCATAATTTGGGAAATTCTAGTGAAGGCAAAATTAGTTAATAGGGCCGAGAAGAAAAAGGAAAAAGTTAACAACTTTTGCGATTTCCATAAAGTACATGGTCATACCATTCAGATGTGTAAAGAATTTTGTGCGATGGTCCAAAGAATGATGAAGGAAGGCACCATCAAATTTTATAATGAAAAGCAAATTTTGACATAGAGGCACTTCCATCTATCAAGCCATAGAAGGGGATGGGGATAATCCCTCCTATGGCATCCAAAAACCATTTATCTTGCATGATAATCGACTGCATCCTCAAGCCACTCCTACCTTATCTGCACCAAGAATGGTCATTAAATTATCGTCTCTGTTCCCTTACAAAGACAACAAGGCTGTTCCCTAAAATTATGAGAGTAAAATCTTAATTATTAGGGAATCTAGTTAACTAGCCTTAAATATTGATCTTTCGAAGGTGAGCCATTTAACTTAGAGTGACAGGTGTTATGCGCCACCAGCCTTAAAAGGTAAAGATTAGCAAAAAGATACTAGCTAGAAGCTTCAAACCCTTAATTCTATAACTAAAAGGTCAGATTGAAAAATTGCCAAGGAATCGATCAGTGAGAAAGAAACAACAGAGTTTTTTAAGTTTATCAAACATAGTGATTACAGTATCGTAAATCTACTAAATAGGCAACCTACCAAAACATCCATATTGTCATTTTTGTTGAACTCTAAAGCTCAAAGAAATGGGCTCCTAAAAGTTTTGAATGAGGCTTAAGTCTCTCTTAATATTTCTAGAGGCTAGCTAGATCATCCAGTGAACAATATCATGGCTGACAATTACATATCTTTTAGTGATGACGAGATTCCACAAAGAGGAAAAGGGAATCATAAAGCCTTTCACATCACCACATACTGTAAAAAGAAACATATTACCTAAGGTGCTCATAGATAATGGGTCAGCTATAAATGTAATGCCTATGTCATGCTGAATAAGCTTTTTATTAATGCGTCTCACTTTCGAAACAGTCACACAGTCATGCAGGCATTTGACAAAACCTGTGGAAACATTTTGTGGAACATCATTAACCCACTCCAAATAAGCCTATGTATTTATGAGGTTAACTTTCGTGTGATAGACATTGCTCTATGATATAATTACCTTTTGGGAAGGCCATGGATCCATTCTTCGAGAGCAGTTCCATCATCCTTGAACCAAAAATTAAAGTTTGTAATTGAAACAAAGTTGTTAGTATTGGTAAAGAAGAATATATTATTGCTGCTACCTCGACTGATACCCCATATGATAAACCTAATGAGGGCATTCTAAAACCCTCTTTTCAATCATTTGAGTTCATTAATGCCACCTATGTTAAAGAGGGGTTGCCCATGATTAAGCCTTATCTGTTAGGAAGCAGGCAAATGGGCTTAAAACTAATAGTTGGCAAAGCTGCTTGAGCTAAAAAAAGGGTTGGAAGATGCTGCCAAGGAGTTGTAAAGCTCTAAAGGTGACCCATTAGACTGATAAGAGAGGATTAGGGTTTAAGCCCAATACACAGCAAAAAAAAAAGCAAGCCCAAATGAATTAGAAGAAAAGAATAGCACATTTATTAGGAGAAGACGCGGGGCATGAACCTATGGCATTTTTGCCATTGCAAAAGAACTTTCACTTAGGCAGACATGTTAACACAAGCTTGATAAATGTCATGCTTGTGTTAGGGAAGACTTTTGAGGATTTCTCTATCAATGCAATTAAAGAGCCATTAGCAATGGGTGAAGAGACTAACTTATGCCCTTTAGAGTTTATTCGAAGTGTCTGGACTAAGATAAAAATCCCTATATTGTTTAAAATTCTTTCAAAGTAAAGCCATGAACTAAACCCACATGCTTTCGCCCAAGAGCATTGTGGTCTTCTTTGTATGGGCACCTTTTATTAAGTATTATCAATGAAAATGATGAAACATTATGCATTTCATTCATTATGTCCATTTTCACCTCCCTCCGCATATCTTTTTGCCTATATTGTTTTTTTATATTCTTAGGTATTCGGATGAAGATGACAGGAATATCTGCATTAGGACTCAAGAAATCAACTTTGGGCAAACAATTTACACTGGTGGGGTTAAGTATGAAGAAAATTCTGAGGAGGATCCTGTACCCCCAGATCTGCTCAGACTAATTAATAAGAGGAAAAATAAATTTTACATCATAAAGAACTTATTGAAACCATAAACCTTAGGATAGAAAATCGAAAGGAAGTCAAAATTAAAACCTCATAAAACAATCAACCCAAAACCAATTGATAAGCATTCTTTAAGAGTTCCTAGATGTGTTTGCTTGGTCTTACCAGGATATGCCTGGGTTGAATATCAACATCGTAGTTTATAAACTTCCTTTTAAACCTGAGTATAAACCTATGCAGCAAAAGCTTAGGAGGATAAGACTTAAGATACTGCTAAAGATCAAAAAAGAAGTCAAAAAAGTATTTAAAACAGGATTTCTCAAAGTTTCCAAATACCTTGAGTGGGTGGCCAATATACTTCCAGTCCCTAAGAAGGATCGTAAGGTATGAATAAGTGTGGATTATTAGGACTTAAACCGAGCTAGTCTAAAAGATAACTTTCTTTGCCCTATATCGATACCTAGCAGACAACACCACTAAAAATGCACTTTTTTCTTTCATGGATGGATTTTTAGGATACAACCAAATCAAAATGGCAATCGAAAACATGGAAAAAAACCACCTTCGTAACCATGTGGGGAACTTTTTGCTACAAAGTGATGCTTTTCGAGCTCAAAATTGCTGAGGCAAGTTATCAAAGGGCAATGGTGACATTATTTCATGACCTTATCCACAAAGAGATCGAAGATTATGTGGACTACATAATTACCAAGTCACTTAGAGAGAATGAACATGCAGCCTACTTGCAGAAGTTCTTCAAAAGCCTTTGCAAATGTCAGCTCAAGTTAAACCTTACTAAATGCACATTTGGTGTCACATCTGGCAAGTTATTGGGCTTCATTATGAGTGAAAAAGGAATAAAAATGGACCCCAACAAGGTTAGGGCCATTTAAAGCCTTCCACTGCCTCAAACCTTAAAAAAGGTAAAAATTTAGAAAGATTAAATTATATAGCCCGATTTATATCTCAATTGATCGACAAATGTGACTTGATCTTTTGACTACTTCGTAAACAAAATCTTGGAGAATAGAATAGAGAATGTCAAAAAGCCTTTGATAAAGTAAAGCATACCTTTCAAGCCCTTCAATGCTTGTAACCTTAATCCTAAGCAGACCTCTAATTTTATATTTATCTGTTTTTGCTAATTCAATGGGCTGTGTATTAGGCTAGCATAACGATTCAGAAAAAAAGAATAGGCTATCTACTATTTAAGCAAAAAGTTCACAAAATGTGAAAATAACTACACGATAGTAGAAAAGTTATGTTACTCTCAAGTCTAGATAGCCAAAAGGTTGAGACAATATATGTTATACCATACCACATGGTTGATCATCAAACTGGATCTCGTCAAATACTTGTGTGAAGCCCTTTATTGTCATAGAGATTGACTAGTTGGCAAGTTCTACTTTCTGAATACGATACTGTATGTGTGAACCAAAAGGCCTTCAAGGATAGTGCAATTATAGATATCTTGGCTAGTCGAGCAATGGATGATTATCAACCTTTGGACTTCTAATTCCCTGATGAAGACCTAATGTGTATATCTAAAGTGGAAGAGGTAACCAATAGTGATTCACCTTGGAAAATGTTTTTTGATGGTGCTTGAAATGCATTAGGCATGGAATTGGGGTAATTTTAATCTTACCTGAGGAAAGCCATCATCCTTTTACTGTGAGATTAAGCTTGAACTACACTAACAATATAGCTGAATATGAGGCTTGCATCATTGAACTCCAAGCCGCCATCGAAAGGGGCATCCAAACCTTATAAGTGTTTGAAGACTCAGCCTTTGTCATTTACCAATTGAAAGGGGAATGGCAAACACGTGATGCCAAACTAACTCATTATAAAAATTTAATCTTAGAACAGAGAAAAGAATTTGATGATAACAGCTTTTGATTTTTACCTTGGGAAGAGAATCAAATTACTGATGCCTTAGCCACCTTATCATCCATTTTTAAGGTCAATCGAGAGTCAGACGTCAACCCTATTCAGATGAGCATTCATTCAACATCAGTATATTGTCAGAATATCAAAGAAGAAAAAGATGGTTTGCCCTGGTATCATGACATCCTTCAGTGTATAAAAAATTAGCAATACCCTAATCATGCCACCAAAAATGATAAAAAAAAACCATATAAATAATGGCTACAAACTTCATTTTGGATGGCAGAGCACTTTACAAGAAAAGTTTGGACCAAATATTACTCTGACGCATCGATCCCTTAGAATCCAAAAGAATCTTTAAGGAGGTCCTTGAAGGGATCTATGGTATGCATGCTAATGAGCACCAAACAAGTTATGCAATCAGGCTACTACTGAATGACTCTAAAAAGGGATTGCATCAACTATACCCATAAATGCCATAAATGCCAAATCTATGTAGACAAGATTCATGTCCCTCCAGTATCATTACACGTTACGATAGCCTTATAGCCATTTTTTATGTCACCACTAAAGCCTCCAATGGATATCATTTTATCCTAGTTGTTATTAACTATATCACTGAATAGGTGGAAGCAGCTTCTTATGCTAACATCACTAAAGCTATTATGTGCAAATTTGTGAAGCAGGACATCATTTATCGATATGGTTTCCCTGAGCAAATCATTACAACAATGCGCATAACCTAAAAATTAAAATGATGTAAGCAATTTATTCTCAATTCAAAATTTAGCATTGAAATTTTATCCCATATTGTCCAAAAATGAATAAGGCAGTGGAAGTAGCTAACAAGAATATCAAGAAGATAATTGAAAAGATAGCAGAAACATACAAGGATTGGCATAAAAAGTTGCTCTTTGCGTTACATGCTTATCACATAGCCATACAAACTTCTATGGGTGCTACATTATTTTCATTATTCTATGGCATGGATGTTGTTCTACCTATCAAGGTTAAAATCTCTTCTTTCAAAGTTTTAATGGAATTATAGATTAAAGAAGCTGAATGGGTTAAAAATCGATTTGAGCAACTTAATCTTATCAAAAAGAAAAGAATTAAAGCCATCTATCATGGGCAGATGCATCAAAAGTGCATGATGAGAGCCTATGACAAAAATATCATTCCTTATCAGTTTCGAGAAGGTGACTTGGCGCTTAAGTAAATTTTCTCAATCCATAAAGATGTTTGCAAAAAATAAACCTTAAATTAGGAATAACCATATGTGGTGAAGCATCTATTCTCTGAAGAAACTTTAATCTTAACCGAAATGGATTGCAATGACCTGCCCAATCTTGTGAACTTCGATTTTGTAAAAAAATACTATACCTAAAATAACTTTAGGATGAAAATTTGAAAGGGCATTTTATTAGCCCTTTGCGCACCATTCTCTAAAAAAAACAACAAAAAACAACAAGAATAAACAACAAAAAAACAAAAAATTAAAAAAAAAGAGAAAAAACCAACTTAAGTCAAAAACCAGAGAGGGTGGCTTAAGTAACGAAACCCATTTAAACAAGTCAAGTCCAAACCATCATCACCCTAAAACCAATCTTCTCCATATTTATAACTTTGACTAAGACACCAAATCATAACTTAAACCATATGTTCTGTGTTGACCAAACCTCATCCACACCTACACTTGGAAAATAAAAAAATAACCAACTTCGAGGCCTTCATCCCACTGTGACGTAATTTGGAGAATCTTCTTATGATTTGGCCAACACCACAAGGATCATTTGCTCGAGAAAAAGTCTCTAAAAGCACTCAGTGGAAAATTCATATCATCAACATCAAAGCCAATCAATTGGGCAGACTTCTTTGGCTCTTTTGTATTTCAAAAATTTTTAATCGAATAAGAATACAATTGCTTGATTTCTTAACCCTGCATTCCATGTTGCATCATGTTTATCATTTAATTGATAATGCTTGATAAAAGAACAAAATTGATAATAGGATTTCATAGCATTTTTTAGAAAGATTAAACTTTGCGATTTTTGTTAGGTCTAAAGACCAAAAATGAACTTTAGGGCCATGGTTGGTCCTACCTTCTTTGCTCGTGTATCCTAAGAAGTGTTCAAACTCTACCCTTAGAAAAGCCTATCATGAGAAAGAAAGGCTAAAATCTTGCTTTAATTGGCACCTAAACAACCAAGTTTTAACACATTTGAACAGTCAAAGAGGCTTTTTAGAGTTAGAATTGGCAAAAAACAAGCACCACTCATGCTTGCTAATGAACTCTTTATAGCTAGAGCCTTCTAACATGAATCATCTAATTTCACGATCCTCTTATTATCATCATTGGTCATCAGGATAAGAAGCCACCTTATTAGATGTGAGAAAGATCTAAAATTGATGAATTATGCCTTTGAAAACACCACTTTTACATCATTTCAACACAGATACATATTCCCATGCATTTTATAAGATTTAAAATCTTTTAGGTACCAATCCCTGTACATAAGGTAAATCAGTAAAGAGTGCGAGGTGTAACTTTTTATTTATAAAAACCTCAAAAAATCTTAGGTAAGTACCTTCGACATCACAAGCTTATTGAGAAAAGGTATATAATCTCAACACCTTTCTTTTCTTTGTCCTTAAAGACTAGGACATTTCCTTTTCTTTTCATTGTCCGCAAAGAGTAGGATGTTTCCTTTTCCTTTCATTGTCCTCAAAGAGCAGGATATTTCCTTTTTTTTTCTTGTCTTCAAAGAGTAGGATCTTTCGTTTTTCTTATCCTTAAAGAGTAAGACTTTTTTTTCTTTGTCTTTAAAGAGTAGGACATTTCCTTTTTCTTTCTTTGTCTTCAAAGAAAAGGACATTTTCTTTTTTGTCCTTAAAGAGTGGGTCGTTTTCTTCTCTTATCCTCAAAGAGCATGCCTTTTTCTTTCTTGTCCTCGAAGAGCAAAACCTTTTCTTTCTTTATCCTCAAAGAGCACAACCTTTTTCTTTCATTTTAAGTTTTCAAAAAGCAGGATGCCTTTTTTTTTAAGCCTACACAAGCTGGTGGCAACCCTTTTATTTTAGTCCTCAAAGAGTATGATGCTTTTTCTTTTTCTTTTAAGCCCACACAAGCTGGTGGCACCCTTTTTATTTTAGTCCTCAAAGAGTAGGATGCTTTTTCTTTTTCTTTTAAGCCCACACAAGCTGGTGGCACCCTTTTATTTTAGCCTTCAAAGAGTAGGATGCCTTTTCTATTTTTTTAAGCCCATACAAGCTAGTGGCACCCTTTTTATTCTAGTCCTCAAATAGCAAGATGCTTTTTCTTTTTCTTTTAAGCCCATACAAGCTAGTGGCACCCTTTTCAATTTAGTCCTCAAAGAGCAAGATGCATTTTTTTTCTTTTAAGCCCACATAAGTGGGTGGCACCCTTTTCATTTTAGTCCTCAAAGAGCATGATGCCTTTTCTTTTTTTAAGCCTACACAAGCAGGTGACACCCCTTTCATTTTAGTCCTCAAAGAGCATGATGCCTTTTCTTTCAAGCCCACATAAGCTCGTGGCACCCCTTTCATTTTAGTCCTCAAAGATCAGGATGCTGTTTTATTACTTTTAAGCCCACATGAGCTAGTGGCACTTATTTTATTTTAGTTCTCAAATAGCAGGACACCTTTTGTTTCATATTTAAAAAATGACCTGATACATTACTCAAACAAAATGGTGTCTATTTATCTTAGCCCTGTTCCTAATACTTAGTAACATTCAAAGAAAGGCAGCTGTAGACACCTTATTTTGTCCATACTAGTTTTTGTTATCTTAGGGATTTAGGTAAAAGGTAACAAAACAAAAAAATAGAAATAAAGCTTGGGAATGATTATCGCTTGATGATAAAGCTTTTTTAGGAATGCCTAAAATACCTATGGATCGATTTAAAGAAAAATTCAAAAATGGGGCAATTTTCCTTTTTTTGTGACCAAGATAAGACAACCTAAGGAACCTAAGGTATGTATGGGTCATATGGATGCTAAAACACTACCATAGGGCTTTCACGTTACCAAAATTTTGAATTTCCATGTGTAGTATCAATACATGAGGCTTTGGTACAGATACCTAAGGTGTGTTATCGATACCTAGCATGACTGTATCAATACAAGTCTTGACAGTAGCTAAAGTTATGATTTTTAGCAAAATGTATCAATACACAAACATGAGTATCGATACAAATCCATGGAGTATCGATACTGGCCTCTAAGTCTTGAGACTAGAAACATTTGTTTGCTCTTAGTAACGATACACAACTCATTGTATTAATACTCAAAAGTTGTGTATCGATACACCAAGATATTTTTTCCTAGATTTTTAGCCTCTAAAAACCCGATTTAAACATGTTTTTGCATCAAGGAACTATCATATAACATTGTAAACCTTAACTATCATATAGATTTTAACAAATTTTTGGAGTTCAAACAATTAATGACAAAGGTTACTTTCATAAAATATATGGGTGTAAGAAGGTGGCGGGCATATTTCCAACTTGCAGGCTTTGACAGCCTTTCTGCCCTTTTAATCAGCATGGCAAAGCCAATAAGAAAAAAGTCAACTAAACATGGCAGCTGAAGATATGCCTTGCTATAGAAGAAAAACTAATAAGGCCCTTTGTATTTTCTTCTAAAAAAGAGGGGCTCAACTAATGGGGGATCTCAGAGGAAGCTACCTAAAAAAAGGCTCCCAATTATTAAAAAACTCTCCAACAATCATAGAAAACTCTTCACCCATCTCAGCCCCAAAAACACTTTTAAAAGCACTATTTCATTGACTCCCATATTCTATTACCATAGCTACCCCAAAACACCATTGGAAAACCTTTAAAAACCCAACTTTGCACATATTTTGATCCTTAAAAAGCCTCACCATCAAACTATACCACCAAAAAGCTACTTTCTTTCATCCTTCTCTTGCTAAATAATAGAAAAGAGAAGAAAGAAATTGAGCCTCCAGCCACTGCTCTGAAAAAAAAGAAAGTTTAAGTTTTTGGTATATCCCCTCTACCTTGATCTTTATATTTTTTGTTTTGTCATCAGCATCATCTTAGTAAACCTTTTTTATTCTTTTATGGCCACCCTAGGACTCCTATGTATTTTTGTGGCTTTAGTTGTGGTAGTTTAGGATCTTAATTTTTTCTTGGTGTTTACATGCTATCCTCTTACATTTTTGTTACCATAACAGCCTCTATCCATGTGACCTTATCATGTTCCTTCCACATTCACACCTACATCTCATGTAAAGCATGTATTTTAACGTGTCATAAGTACACCCATACATTTCCTAGTAGCTTAATAGGTTTCATGAAACAAAAATGTTTTCTACCACATTCATAGTATGTTCAGGCTTTTATCTATCATCTCCATGCATTTTTTTTGTGCATACATGTTTTCCATGTTCTATATCATATTTGTGGCACTTTGTTTGTGTCGAGATGTTTGTTTGATTACTAGAAAACCTAATTTCAAAGAGTACCCCCAGGTTAGGCACATGCTATCGCCCATACCTAGAGAATAACATGGGCTTAAGATTTTTATGGAGTTGGTTTTCCAACCTTAGGGGTAAAACAAGCATTTAGTTTTGAATTCATGGAAGAATGGGTATAAGAATGCTGGCTTTTAAAAAATGAAATAAAGTTTTTTAGTCAAAAATCTGAATCCTTGGTTCTTAGCCAAACACCCTTATGATAGCATGGTTAACGGGTGGCCTCATCATCCCAAACTACTCTAAGACTGGTGAATGAACTCATGATGCCCATGTCACCACCTCATCTCAGTTATGGATGTTTGAACATCCTTGGCCCGAGCTCAACCCAATGAATAACCAAAAATACTTAACAACTCCCCTATTTTGTTCTGGCAGTACAGTGGTCTGGTTTTTAAAAATTATTTCAAAATAAAATATGATTTATCTGGAATGTATTGGTATTTGGTCCTTGAAGGGTATTGAATTACCTTTTCAATGATGCCTCATTTACCTTTAAATCATCTCGGATGAAATAGTTATGATTTTTTGAATCATGGCTGTTTGGAACCCCTAGATCCAGTGAGCAGTCTATTGTTTGGGCTGTTTTAGCCCAACAAAAACATTTTTGAATCCCTTGAATATTTTTCCCATATAGTTCATGAAATTCCCTTTTTGGATAGGTATTATTCGCATTTTAGTTATTCTGGATGAATCCGAAATTACTTTTCAAAGTCCATCACTGTGCATACTACTAGTGCCAAGATATATTGAAATTCAAAAATTAATTCCACCTAGAAAGTGATTTTCTAGTATTTTTGAAATATTTTTACATTAATCCTAACCGAGTTACCTTTCCAACAGTACCTCGTTTACCCTTGAAGACCTCCAAATGAGCTCAAAATAAATTCAAAAAAAGAAATGACGCAACATTGTCCTCTATTTTTGGCCTAATTTCTAAATGCTCTTATCAAGGCGTTCGAATGCCTTATGATCTCCTCGGCTCATTCCCATGGCCTAAGCCCTTTAGACTCGGACCAAGGCTAAACAAAATAGGAACATTTTACCTAAAACTTCAGATTTTGATTTTTAAAGATTCTTGTTTTTCAAAAATATGACCTATTCGTTTTAACGTTGAAGATTTTTATTTTTGAGGATACCCTAACCCTATTACTCTAAGGGGATACTCTACCCCCCCTTTTACCTCAATATGACATCAAATTTTCACCTTTAGGGACACTCTAACCCCGCTCTCCACATTTCTTTTAAAATTTAAACTTTTTTCAAGGCATCCCTGAGTCATCAAAATCTTTTTTTCTTTCCTCAAATTTTCACTAAATCGGACTAAGTCTCAACATTGTCATCTCGATTATTCATCAATAATCGAAGATAACTATGAGATACATTTTGATCATCCTACTCGTTTATGTATTTTGTGTTTATTTTTGTGTGAATATATTTATTATTCTCTTTCTTAACTTACTAATATGTTTCTTCTTGTAGGGACCTTAAGCATTCATGCTTTAAAAATTATTTTTAGAATCATAAAACAATATCTAGTGTCAGTATCTCTCCAGTGCCGAACATGAGATATTTGATTTAAAAAAAAAAACTATCCAGGGATCATTTTTATCAAAAAACCTCTATGTTTCTCACCTCTTCGAGGTGCATAAATTTTCATTAAAAATAAAACTCGTATCTTTACCAAAATTTCATGCATTAGAAGGAACTGTATTTAAATAATGATAAAAATGGAACTGAGGAAACTAAGATTCAAGTAAGATATAGTTAGATGGTACCAATTTTCGACCATTGTGGGGGTGCTAATCCTTCCTTACACATAACCAACTCCTAGACCCAAAATCTTTGGTATTATTTTCAATAGTCATCCAATTATGCCTAACTTCAAATGGCCTGTGGTGACTCCAAGTTTATGGCCACTTCGTGGTGATCATCTAAGACTAGTTGGATGAGCGATTCGTTCAACGGTCTTTCCCTTTTTCATGTCAAACATTATCATATTTTTAAGTCGAGTGCACTTTGGCTCTTTGGATCATTCGAAGTTCGTAAAGGCCAGGCACGTGGAATGCCAACACCTACCTCAGTCCACAACAAGCTTTACGCCTATTAACTAAAAGCCTACACTAGTTGGTGGCACCTATTTGGGGGGGTTAAACCTAGGAAATCATAAACCTAGTAAGAAGGTCAAACCTTACAAAACCCATTGAAATTCTGTTATTAGTTGGGACCATTGCTAATGTACTCAACTTATTTAAACGTAATACTAACTATATCTTTATTTCTCTACAGGCACACAAAACCATCATCTTACGTAAACAAAATGGTGTCTATTTGTCTTTGCCCTATTCCTAATGCTCAGCAATAGCTAAAGAGGATAACTTTAGACATATTATTTTGTCCGGGCCAATTTTTGGCATCCAGAGGCATAATCAAAAGATGATAGAATAAAAAAAATAAAAAAATAAAATAAGGATGATTGTTGGGTGTTGGTCACTAGGCATTATTAGGTGACACGACACTAAACAAAATTTTTTTAGGAAAGCCTGAAATGCTTATGGGTTATATTAAAGAAAAATGTAAAAATAAGGCATCAAAAGTTACTATTTAAGGCATCACCAAAGTCATTAAAATAAACATGGGTTAATTTCCCATGATTATGAACAAGGTAAGGTATTCAAAGGGCCTAAGGTACACGCAAGTCACATTAGTGTATAAATATTGATATGAAGCTTTTATGTCACCAAAAATTCAAATTTTCGTGACTAATATCGATAAAAGAAGGTTTGGTATTGATTCATAAGGTGTGGTATCGATGCTTAGCATATTTGTTTTGATAAAAAGTTTGGCAGTAGCAAAAGTTACGATTTTGGGCAAAAGGTATTGATACACAAGCAAGAGTATCGATACAAGGCTCTAAATCTTGAGACTGTAAATCATATTTTGCTTTCGGTATTGAACACACTTCATTGTATCAATACTTATAGGTAAAAATTACCTTGTTTATCGGTACAACATGTTTTGTATCGATACACTAAGGCATTTTTACCTAGTTTGACCCATTTCTTAGCCTTCAAAAATATGATTCAAACATTTTTCTTACATTAAAATCATTATGATTCATATCAAGCCTCAACTATGGGCTTGTAGTTGGACTTAACCAAATTTTAATGTCCAAATAGCCAATGAAAAGGGCTATTTTCATGAAAGGCAACCATAACCTTTCTGCACCATAACTCTGTATGAAAGAACTAATGGAAATAAGGGTAGCAAGCATATCTCTTGGAGTTATCTTCTAGTACATGAGGGAATATCCCATAATGCCTTTGTTTTACCTCTAAAAGGCATTGGCTGAACCCTAAATTTTTTTAAAAAAAGCCAATCCTATCTCAACAAAGGGAAAAAATCATTTTTCAGTAATCCCAAAAAATCTCCAACAACTTTAAGCCCCAAAAAACTCTCCTAAAATAGTATTCTCTTCATTGAAAATCACCACTGAAAACACATTCAAGACCTTCTATTCCCTTTATTCTTCCTCTTAAAATGTCCTTCCATCAACACCCTACTAGACAATGCCTTTTTTCATCATTTTCTTGCAAATTTATATAAAAAAAAGGAAAGAAGATTAATCCTAAGTTGCTGCTCAAAGAAAAAGTCTAAAGCTTGAAGCTTTTGGTATATTTTTCTCATCTAGGTCTGTCTCTTTTCTTATGTATACAAGCATGAATTTTGGCCAACACCTAAACAACCTACAAACCATATTTTCTAAACTCAATAATCACATATTCACATTTTGTTTAACATGAATTAGCACTATTATATGATAAAATTACAAAAATAAGCACATAAACACGTAATTTCACCATAATAAGAAAAAAATACTGAAAGAAATAATAAATATATGAACATATATATGACAAACACAACACCAAAACCAATATCATATCAACATAAAAATGATTCATGAAGAAAAATAATTTACTAACAAGAAAAAAAAGAATAAAATCAAGGAAATTAGTTCATGGCCTTTATGCTTAGTCTTTCAACATTGATAAAAAGATCCATGAACTTAAGCACATTTTCGGCTCACCAAAGAGAGGAAAAATGTATCAAACAAACAAAAAATCAAAGATTAAAGTGGAGATTTACCTTAACAAAGCTCTGAAATCTTTTTTCTTCCAAGTATTTTCTTTTTTTTTTCAACTCTTTTTTTCTTGCTTTCCTAAAAACTCTAAAAAAAACCCTATGAAATAACATCCTCCCCTATTTATAGGGAAGGATTCGGTCAAGGAGAATTTTCCCTCCTTGGCAGAAAGTTTCATAGGATTTTCTCTCTTTTTTTTTTGTATTTTTTATATTTTTGGAAGTTAAGTTTGCTTGCTAGGTTAGAACTAATAAATGTTGTGTCGTAAGCCCATACCCTTGTCATTTTAGAGTGATGTCATTCATGACATCATTGATTGCTAGAGATATTTTGATTAATATTTGTATATAATATATAAAATTATACAGTAAAAATTAATTAAAAGATTAAATTATAAAAATTAAAAATTATATTTTTTAATAAAATTTTAAATGATCAATTTAATTTAATTTAATACTAGAAATAAATTTTTATGTACAAAATAAATATTCAAAACTAGCAAACTTGTAAAATTTTATGAGGAAAACCTTTACTAGGAAAAAATTGACAAATATGAAAGAAAACTCAAAACTTATAAAATAAATTGTTTATACTGAATTAATATGGATTAAAAAATAATAGTTAAATAATTTTAAAAATTATGAAATATGAAAAATTCTATTGAAAAAATTTATGAACTAGAAACTCTATATTTCGGTAACAGGAAAAATTTTAAAATTCATGCAATAAATTAAATTTTTCAAACTGATTTAATAGGAGTTAAATGCCAATATTAGATGAATTTTGATGTTTAAAACTCGAGAGGATTCCATCAAAAATTTTACAAGTAATGAAAAACTTGTGTTTCAAAATCGAAAAAAATTACAAAATTCCATTGACGCCATAGTAAAACAAATTCAAGACCACATATTATTCAAAACATTAATTTCTAAAGTGAAAAGAATAAACTTGTAAAATTTTAAAAATAGATGAACAAGAACCAAAAATAAAATTCATGAGCACGATACTCGTAAGACTACAAAATTCAAAATTAATTTAAAAAAATTACAGTTTGACACTTCATGGTATAAAATGCCAATACATATTTTTTCTTAATTTTTTTTTATTTTTTGGGGTGAGAATTGGCATAAACCACACCGTTGTTGGTAAAAATGTTCGACCACCAATTTCTTAAGTTTTTTAAAAAAATCTTAGAAAATTGTTAAAAATAGGAAAATTAACTGTGAAATCATCGGCTGAGGTAATTTCCAAAATGTGTCAAGAGCTTGTTTTAAAAACAAAAGTTTTCCTTTTACGGATTCATCTTTTTTACTTGAAAAAATAAAATTTTCCATCATGTGCATACACGGTTATTTACATATGACTGATTAAAATTACAAACATGTGTAACCCCTCTGGTGGAAGTTGACCTCCATCAGAGTGGCCACTACATTCCATTCTCAGATATTTGAGATTTTTGGTGACAGATAGCCCGGATGAATTTATTTGTCTATAGCTACCCCTCTTTATCTGTTACTGTGAATCAGGAATTGGACAAAGACCGAATAGACATAATTTTGTTTGAGCCATAAAGTACAAGAAAAATGAGATATAAACATATATATATTAGAGTTTATTGATTAGAAAGGGAACTTTCAACCTAAAGTGAAGTTAATATTAAAAATGAGTTGGTCAGGGCAAAAATGCATAAACCAACCAGTAAGACAAAATGTTGAGACCAAGCAGCCAAGTCAACAAATAAAATGAGTTACTCGGGACTAGGTCGACGGACAGACAAAAGATACAAAGGTAATACCTAAGGTTAAATGTAACAAGTTTAACTAGGGCTAAGCCATTATGTCAAACGAGATATAAAAAAGAGTTTGATCAGGGTGAAACCATCATGTCAAATAACAGTGAAAGCAAGTTTGACTAAGGCTAAACCATCACAGTAAATGAAAAATAAATAGAGTTTGGCTAGGGCTAAACCATCATGTCAAACAAAATTAAAAAAAAAGTTTGACTAGGACTAAACCATTATATCAAACGAAAGTGAAATGAAAGTTTGACTAGGGCTAAACCATCATGCCAAAAATAAAAAAGAGTTTGACTATGACTAAACCATCACGTCAAACAAAAGTGAAAAAAAAGTTTGGCTAGGACTAAATCTTCATGTTAAACGAAGGTGAAAATAGAGTTTGACTAGGGCTAAACCATCACGTCAAATGAAAATGAAAAGAAGTTTGACCAGGGCTAAACCATCACATCAAATAAAAGCCAAAAAAAGTTTGACTAGGGCTAAACTATCACATCAAACAAAATTAAAAAAAGTTTGACCATGGCTAAACCACCATATTAAACAAAAGTGAAAAGAAGTTTGACCATGGCTAAACCATTACATCAAACGGAGGTGAAAATGGAGTTTGACAAGGGCTAAACCATCACATCAAACAAAAATGAAAAAAAGTTTGACCAGGGCTAAAGCATCACGTCAAACAAAAGTAAAAGAAAGTTTAGCCAGAGCTAAACCATCACGTTAAACGAAAGTGTAAAGAAAGTTTAACCAGGCTAAACCATCATGTCAAACAAAAGTGAAAAAAAGTTTGACCTCAAGGTCTAAAGTTTGACCAAGTAAAAAGTAGCAAGACTTGACCGAGTATAGCCAAGTAAGTAAGAATTTGATCAAGTATGATCGATTAGAGATAAACCCTGATAAGGTTGAAGTAATCTACTATTTAAGATCTTTGAGGAAAGATTGACGTACCTTTTAATTTTGAAATAGTATCCATTCTGATAGTTTCTTCTCGCTTCCTTATTTTAAACCTGTAAATTACACAATTATGAATGCAGATGCATGATGACTGTGCATGGATTTTCATGATTGGATTTGTTCCTTATTTTTCTAGTTTTCATTTATTTTTTTAAATCATGATTCAACCCACTTCTAAAGCGTAAAAACATCTTCAGAAAAGCATAAAGAATCTTTCTAGTAGTAAAGGGCCAGCCTTGAATCTAATGTTGTCTTTACAAAAATAATTATTCTTGCCCTATAAGGAATTCGAATTATGATGCACCAGCATCATCTAGTAGCTCAAAGAGAATGGCATGATTAGGAATGTATGGGGCATGCCATTTGTGATTATGTGATGCATTAATACCATTTAGTGGTTGAGGAAAAGGGATATAATTGGAAATATGGGTGATGTCCTTGCCCCGAGAGAAAATAAGACTTTGTGCTGAATCAATATAATGTATAGGGTATGCCACTTGTGATTATGTGATGCATCAATACCATCTAGTAGTTGAGGAAAAAGGATATGATTGGAAATATGGGCGATGTCCTTATCCCCAAAAAATAGGACTTTATGATGAATCAATATTATCTAGTGGTTGAGGAAAAAAGATACGATTAAAAATCCATGGGGTGTCCCTGCCCCAATCCATCTGTGGTTTTTAGAATGTTATAAGGACCTGACGTTGCCATTAACTCCCTTACCAGCCAAAAAAAATTATGAATATCTTTTAAAAGGTTAAGCTTCTTTCATCGTCAGAATTCTATCTAAGACTGTTAGTTATTCACCCTTAATGCTTCCTAGAATGTTTGAAGAAATTAAGACGTGAACTAAGATTTTCATAATATTTTGACCTCATTCTAAAGTAACTCAAAGAAATTAGTATATTATCTATTTTAATCCATCTTTATTTCTTTAAGTCGTTAATTATCATTTAGCTAAAATGTTAGCACGATAAAAAATATAGTTTAACAAAGGTTGCATTTCAAAAAAAGAAAGTAGAATATTGGCATTTTTATAAAAAAATAAAGGTAAAATGCTTAAGAAGAGATTCAAAAAGATAATGGTAAGTGTCAAAGAAAAGATTTGGATAATTGAATTCAGATCTTTGAAAATTTCTTTTAAACAGAATATCTACTTTCTCCATAGATCCATCTTTTAAAGATGCATTTAATCATATCATGCCTACGATTTGATCATTTTTTTCTTTTGCTTGAGCTGCCCTTTTAAGTTTTCAACTCAAAGCCTCCCCTTATATCACCTTTAATCAAATGCCTTATTTAGGTTTTCATCCGATTTTTGTTTTCTTTTTCTTTTTTTCTTTTTTTTTTCTTTTTTGTTTTGTTTTTTGTTTTTTTTAAGCATAGTATTTCTTTACACTGTCAACATTGACGGGGCTTGCCAAGACATCTACATCTATTTCAGCAAAGATTAATAAGCCTTCTGAGAATGCCTTGTGAACCATATAGGGCCTTTCCCGGTTGGATGCCCATTTGCCTTGTGGATCTTTTTATATCTAGAGGATTTTCTTTAACACCAATTCTCATTCATGAAACTATCTTGGATGAATCTTCTTATCATAGGCCTTTATCATTTTTTTCTAGTACATTCGCCCATGCTGAATCGCTTTTAACATCTTTTTTTAATAAAGTTTAATTATTCGTAGTGATCTTGTGCCCATTCAGTTTCTTCCAATTTAGTCTTCATTAATATTCGAAGTGATGGGATCTCAACTTCATTGGTAGTACTACCTCCATGCCATACACCAATGAGTAAGGTGTTACCCCAGTTGAGGTCCGTATTGAGGTTCGATAAGCAAAGAGAGTGAACGAAAGCTTTTCATGCCAATCTTTATAAGTTTTCACCATTTTCCCATAATTTTCTTAATATTTTTGTTGGTAGCTTTTACAGCCCCATTTATCTTCAAACGATATGTGACCGAATTGTGATGAGAGATTTTAAGCTAGGTGCAAACCTCTATCATCAATTTATTATTCAAGTTGGAGGCATGATCCATTATAATTCTTTCAGGGACCCCGAATTTACAAATAATGTTAGCCTTTAGAAATTTAATCACCACCAATCTTATGACATTTGCAAAAGAAGCGGCTTCCACCTATTTAGTGAAATAATCAATGGCCACCAAGATGAAACGATCCCGATTCAATGCTGTAAGAGTAATTGGTCTAATGACATCCATTCCTCATACAGAGAAAAGGCCATGGCATGGTCATAACATGTAACGGTGAAGGTCGAACATGAATTTTGTCAGTGTAGATTTGACACTTATAGCACTTTCAAGCATACTTGATACAGTCACTCTCCATAGTCGTCCAAAAGTAGCCTAATCTCATGATTTTTTTGCCATCTTGTGTCTGTTGGCATGAATCCCACAAACCCCTTCATGTACTTCTTCTATTATTTTTTTGCTTTTAAAGCATCAACACAACTTAACAATGTTTGGTAAAAACTTTTCTTATACAAAATTTCTTCGCCCAAGACAAAGTTTAGTGCCTACCTTCTTAAGGTTCTCTTATCAGTTTCCAAGGCATTTGGAGGATATACTCAATCCTTCAAATAATTTTTGATATTGTGATACCATGGAAGGCCATCTGCCTCAATCTCAATGTTGTGGCAGTATACAAGGAATTCATAAATACTCATCTCAATGGGTGTCACCTCCTGCCCCTTGTTTACTTTTTGAACATCAAAGCCAAGGTGGCTAGAGCATCTACCATTTGATTGCCATCATGACATAGATGAACAAAGTCTACTTCTTCAAATTCTTATAGTAATTCTAGAATTAATTTTTTATATTGCTACAACCTTGGGTCTTGCATTTCCCATTCTTCATACAGTTGGTAAATTACTAAGGCTGATCTCCATAGACTTTCAATACCTGAGCCTTCTTTTCTAATGCTGGTCGTAGCCCCATAATACATGCCTCATATTCTGCCATATTTTTAGTGCAATCAAAAATTATCTAGGCTGTAAAAGGGTAATAATCCCCTTTTGGAGATATTAAAATTATGCCAATTCCATGCCTCATTGCATTTGATGCTCCATCAAAATACATTTTCCATTTAGATTTTTTCGATGACTCTTCTTCTTCTTCGATCGTAATATTCACCAAGTCTTTGTCAGGGAATTTGAAATCCAATGATAGATAATCATCAAGCACCCAGCTTACTAAAAATTTAGCAATGGCATTTCCTTTGATCATCTTTTGGCTTACATAAATGATATCATATTCAAATAGTAAAACTTACCACCTAGCTATCCTTTCTAATAAAGCTGGCACTTCAAATAGATATTTGATTAGGTCCATTTTGGAAATCAGCCATGTAACATGATACACCATGTACTATCGGAGTCTTTTTGCTGTCTAGACTAGAGCGCAACATATCTTCTATATATGGGAATAATTTACCTCGTAATCCAAAAATTTCTTACTAAGGTAATAGATTGCTTACTCTTTCTTTCTAGTCTTATCATAGTGCCCTAGCACATAGCCAATGGATCTTTCGAACACTAATAAATACAAGATCAAAGGTCATCCTAGAGCAAGCGATACCAATATCGATGGATTCAAGAGATATTGCTTATCTTTTTTTAAAAGCATTTTGGCAATCATTATCCCACTCACTAGGATTTTGATTTTACAAAAGCTGAAAAATTGGATCACACTTATCCGTGAGTTGATATATGAATCTAGCGATGTAATTCAATCTCCCTACATAACTTCTCACTTTTTTGGCATGCGCGGGGATGGTAACTCCTATATAGCTTTAATCTTATCTAGATCAACCTTAATTCCTCTTTCGCTTATGACAAAACCCAAAAATTTTCCAGACCTAGCTTCGAATATACATTTTGCAGGGTTCAACTTTAATCAATATTTTCTTAGCCTTTTAAACAACTTTCACAAGTCCACTGCATGATTTTCTTCTTGAAGGGACTTGGCAATCATGTCATCAACGTGCACTTTAATTTCCTTATGCATCATGTCATGGAATAGGGTGACCATTGCTCTTTGGTAAGTTGCTCCAATATTCTTCAACCCAAATAGCATTACTTTGTAATAAAATGTTCCCTACATTATGACAAACATAGTTTTTTCTATATCATTTAGAGCCATTTTATTTTGGTTATACCCTAAAAATCCATTTATGAAGAAAAATAAATAGTTCTTCACAGTATTATCAACCAGGGTATCTATATGAGGAAATAAAAAGTTATCTTTTAGGCTTGCTCAATTGAGGTCTCGGTAACTGGGACAATGTTTGTAACCTACTCTGAATATTTTGCCACCTTTAGAAATCCAAATTCAAAGTACTTCTTAACCTCTTCTTTTATCTTTGACAGCATCTTCAGTTTCATTCTCCTTAGCTTTTGTTGAACCGATTTGCATTCTAGCTTTAAGGGTAATTTATGAACCATAATCTTCGCATCTAATGCTGGCATGTCTTGATAAGACCATGCGAAGATATCTCAGAATTCATGCAGCAAGCTTATCAGATCTTTTCGGGTGAAAGCCTTTATGGTGGTTCCTATTCTAATCTCTTTCTTATCATTTTCATCATTCCTTAAATTAATAATCTCAGTGGAGCATTATGTGCTCATCTTCTCGTTCAATTATTTATAACAAATCAAGAAGCAAGATATGATTATCGATATCTTCTTTAAAATTAAATTTGTTTGAGCCTGTTTAAAATTAACCTCTAAATCCTGATCAAATTTATTTATTTCTCTGCAAGGATAAAAGCAAGAAGAAATGGGAAAAATATTATGGGATATGAATGAGGTATGAATGCAAAGAAATGGAAAAGGGATGCTGAGATAAGAAATCATAAAAAAATGGATGTAAGATAGGAAAATAGCTAAGAAAGATTACATAAAGAAAGATTAAGTGCATTTCATTTTTAATGATGATAAATTAACATTGTGAGTTCTTATAAAAAGATATATAGATAATAGAGTTAATTTCTTAGTTATTACTTTAGGATTGGCCTAGACACTATGCTTTTCTTAGCACATGTCCAATTCTTTGAAACATAGCCAGGGGGCATAGGCGAATCCCAAGATCCTCAGTGAACTATTCATCATCTCTTTCAATGGTAGCCACATGATACTCCTCGAAGGCTTCATTTATCACCAAAAAAATGTTTCTGGTTACTTTATCTTCATTTTCTAAATTGAATCCTCTATAATAGAAAATTTCCTTTAAGGGGTAGAAAGTTGATTTTTGGCCTAACTATTGGCCAACACCTAGGGATGGCTGCTTTTCTCTCATTCTTTTTTTGAACTTCTTCTTCTGAACTCTTTCTGACTTGAAGCCTAATCCATCTTTGTCTTTCTTACCATTGACATTAATGGCCTGGCTGATTCCTTGCAAGCGTCTCCCAAGTCCACTTTCAACTTAAGTTCTTTTCCCACTGTAAGCATACGACCCGTGCGGGTGTTGTTTGAAAGTCTAGGTTTCGAGATTATAAACTTTTTTGCAACAAAAGTGGCATTGATGATTTCAAAGGATTTGAAAGAGCACTCTTCAGTTTGAGTGTTTACTTCAACGTAAGGAGCTTCAGTAGAAGTCATGGCCATAATGTCTTCTTTCTCGAATAAGCTAATCAATTTTTCATCAACTATAAATTTAACTTTTTAGTGCAAAGTTGATGGGATGGCCCCGACAGAATGAATCCATGGTCGTCCCAACAAATAGTTGTATGTTAGGACAATATCCATTACATGAAATTCAATCTCAAATGGGTAAGGGCCAATATCTAAAGTGATCAAAATAGTTCCCTTAATTTCTCTCTTGGTCTTGTCGAATGCCTTAACAATTGTATGGCAGTGCTTGATCTGACTGACATCAACTAGTAAATAAGATAACGTGATTAATGGCATTACAGTTAAAGCTAATCCATTATCAATGAAGACTTTGGGCAGAATGGTCCTTTTACAATGAGTTATGATGTGAAGAGCTTTTGTTGAAGTGCTGGCCCTTAGTGGGATCTCATCATCACTAAATGAAATAAAATTGTCAGCGACAATGTTATTCACTAGGCGGTCTAGTTTATTTATGAAAATGCCTTGAGTAATATAAGCCTGGTTGAGCACTTTTAACAAAGTATTTCGATGCACTTTTGAGTTAAGCAGCAGGATTAAGATGGAAATCTTTAACGGTTGATGCTTTAACGGTTTTACTATATTTTACTCACTACGTTTAATGAACTTAACAAATTTAGTAGCCTTTTTTTCTTAACTGATTTCTGTAGTTCTACTAGGTTTTCATTAGTAACTATTGCTTTTCCATATACCTATCCTTTTAACTTGGTTTTTGCACCAGTTTCACCGATTTCTAGGCCATAACTATGACCACTCCTTGTATATGGCTTACCCCAATTATGTCGATAGCCGTCAGTTGGCTTGTAATAACCTCTAGATTTGTTATTCCACCATCATACTTTCATGGTACTTGTTTGTTATTTTGATACAGGAATAGAGTTGGTGCTCTAACAATGAGTTTCGGAGTAACTTTAAGATCTTTGGTTGATTACGATGAATGATAAAAGGGCAACTAACACCATAGGGTAACTATGATGATCCTTCATCAGCCATGCTCTAATAATGAGTTTAGGAGTAACTTCAAGATCTTTGGTTAATTACGATGAATGATAAAAGGGCAACTAACACTATAGGGTAATTGTGATGATCCATTGCCATCCATGTTGATTGATTTTTCTTGATCTATTCCAACTTCTTCAAAAAACCCAATTTCACCATTGTCCATCATTCTTTGGATTATGCCCAAAAATTCTATGCAATTTTGCAAAGTGTGCCCTGACATTTTGTGAAATTTGCAAAAGTTAGTACCAAGATCAAATTGACCTTTGCTACTTCCATGATCTCAACTAATGATCTCTCTTTCGATTAGGATTATCCATACTTTTTTGATAGAAGTCCTAACTTCTTGGACTTTTGACTTTTTTCGATCTTTTTCTTTAGTAATCATAGCATTAATCCTAGGTTCGGTATGATCTGGTAAGGGATTTACTGCCATATTAGGTGCTGAGCCATTATCAATTTAAAAGGCACCCATTTCAAGAAGTCTTCAAACTTTTTGCTTAAAGGGCATATAGTTTTCAATCGAGTGACCTGCTACTGCATGATACTCATAATGCAGATATAGGTCATACTAACTGGGGTAATTTTCTCATATGGTTTGGAAAAGATTAGGGCCACTAACCATGCCTCAAAAAGCTTATCAAACATTTCCTTATAAGAGTAAGGAAAGGGTTCATAAAAAGATCTAGGTTAGTTGGCTTTTTGGGTTAGTGGATTAACATTGGGTCTTGGTTGGTTTTATGGAGGAGGGTTCAAAGCGGTGGCCTGAGGTGATGTTAAAGGAAGAGCTCTGGGTATGTTAAGAGATTAGGAATTCTGGGTTTACTATCTTTGGTTTTCATAACACGGACGAGGTCCTTGACGATATGATTAACTAGGGTAGTTAACAAATGGAGCTTCTTCTTTCTTCTTTCCCATCCCTAGCTTTTTTCTATTAGAAGACTCCCCAGTCATGATTTTACCAACCTTAATAGTTGTTTCAATCATCTCTCTTAAAATAACAAGATCAGCAAAATTCTTAGTTTTATTCCCACCAATTTGTTGTAATAGGGGGGACGTAAAGTGCCTATGAATAGCATCATGCTTTCTTTCTCAGTCAAGGGAGGTTGAACTTGAAAAGCCATGTCTCTCCATCTTTGTGCATATTCTTTAAAAGATTCGATAGACTTTTTCTCCATATTCTAAAGAGTTAGCCTATTAGGCACTAACTCAGCCATATGTTTATATTATTGAAGAAATGCATTAGCTAAATCAGTCCAACATTGAATTTGAGTGCAGTTCAAATCATTATACTATCTCAGTGCAGATCCAGACAAATTTTCTTGAAAATAGTGAATCAAAAGCTTGTTGTTCTTGGCGTCAGCCATTTTCCTGATGAACATTTTAATGTGTGTTTAAAGGGAAGCAGTGCCTTTGTAATTTTTAAACTTAAGCATTTTAAATTTCGGTGGGAGGATTAAGTTCAGTACTAGACTGAGGTCCTCGATATCTATACTACTATATAATTTAGCCCCTTCAATGGCCTTTATCCTTCTCTCAAGAAGCTATAGTTTCCCTTTTTTCTATCTTTGCTTCAGCTTGCTCTTTACCCTTCTCTTTACGCTTTTCCTCTTCATCGACGCTAGGGCCTGCTGATTCTTCTTGGATGACCGTAGTTCTTATGCCTACCTCTTGTGAAAAGGCATCAGGATTAATGATAATGATCAATGGGCTGGTAGTTGGGACATTTTGTTACAGATTTTGGACATTTTATGCATTTTAAGCGTTAGCTGTTTGTTCCTTAACTGGTACCCCCTTGGATACCCCGATAAGGGTATCAATTTTATCTCTAGCTATTGATGAACTAGCTCTCTTGCCAATAACAACTCCATCATCCTCGTGATATGAGCTTGTAGCTCTTCTTGCCTTTTAAGCATGGCCTCTTGAGCTTATCGATGACTTTCTTCTAATCTTTCTAGTCTTGCAAAGTGATCTTTAGCCATTATTCTTGTTTTAAGTCTTGTATGGTATTGATGAGTGGCTAGTGGTTGAGTTAGTCTTTCTGAGTTTGCAATGTTGACCTTAACAATTCCACATTTTTTAAGTTAAGTAATTTTCAGTTATGAACTAATAAAACTAATAATCATGTATGTATGTATGTATGTATGTATGGATGTATGTATATATGTATGCATGCATGTATATGTATGGGCATATTTATGTATGATATGAGCATATAAATGCACTTGTAGGAATGCTTGTTTTAACTAAAGATTCCCAACTCAAAAATTTTCATTAACTTTGTGACAAATTGCATGCTCACATCATTGATCATGTAGGGATTACATCCAAGGAAATTCTTAATTTGATCATATTGTTTCTGAGCTTCATCTAAAAATTGAAGTACAATGTCTCCGTATCATCCTATAGGATTAATTTGCATCTATAAGTCTCTAATCCTCTCCACCATTTTTTTTGCTTGGATGACAACTGAGTGGATTTGCTCCGTAAGATGATCTATGTACATTTGTTTGCCGAAAGAATTAGTTGCCCATCGTTTGCCATCATCTTCAGCCCACCATAGTCTATTATGCTAATATGCATCTAGATCACGGTAAGCTTGCACCAAAGCACAAATATCATCTCCCTTGCGTTGTACTTTTAAGTGAGACCTTGTCTTTCCTTAAGCAGTTGAGATACCTTTCCATGCTTTTGATCTAAGGCAACTCAAAGTCGTTTATTCTTTTCCATAGACCTTCTTAACTGAAGACGTGTACTAGTATGCTCTCTTCTTTCTTTTTTTAAAATAGTTTACCTAACCTATCCTTTTAAAGTTTTAGCCTTCCATGCTCTTAACTCTTCATGAAGTTTGCACATTTCTTTTTTCATCCCTTTAGCAGTGCTATTGGAACTCTCGAATAACCCGACAAGTTTTATTTTTTGTTTTGTTTGACCTAGTCATTCTTCATTAAGTTGTAGTTTTCTTCCATTTTTTAACTTCTTTTGCTTTTGCTTCCATCTTCATTTGTAAGTAGGTAACTTCTTCTTAGAGATGATGATTCTTGTCATTCATTCTTTTTCACTTTTTGGCAACTTCCTCCTTAATCAAATCGATCTTGGATGGCATGATAGGTTTTGGCTGAATAGGTACTCGATTCCATCCAAGCCAGGAATAATTATATCACAACCTCAAACTTTCCTCCAAGCATCATATCTTGGAGTAGTCTTATCCATGCATGCACTTACTCCCAACTCATACCTTTCTCTCCATTGTAAAACAGCTATTTGAAGTAACTTTTTATAATCTTTACCCTGATATTCCTAATCAATACTAGCCATATTTGAAGTCATAGGGATGAATTGCTATGAACCATATTGCCTTCAGACCAATAATGGTGCATAACATACGGTGCCCCATATTTCAAGTAAAGGTACATATAGCAAACTACCACATCGAGACATGAAGCATTTTGGTGAAAACCATGGTGCCCTTCATGTTATATTAGAAAAAGCAAAGTTCTTTAGCATCTCCACCCATTGTTTCTTAGTTCAAGACATGGGCCATTCTTTTTTGATCAATTCCCAAAAAAGAATAAAGTGTGGAAAGTAGGGTTTAACTTTATCTACCCCTTCACCCTAAAAATGAATTTAAGCCTAAATGTATAATAACACTTCCAAAAAATCTCCCTTGGCCATCTTTTCAGCATGCATTGAGTGCTCTAATTATTTTAGCTAAAATTGTTGTACCCGGGTGCATGTTTCTTTTCAATCGATCAAATAAATCCACTACTGTCGCTTCAACATGTCCTAACACTCTTGGAAGAAAACCATTCTATATATAGTAAGAGCAAATGCATCTAGATTCTTTTCATCGGATTGCTTTTGGATATATTTTCATAGATACTACCATGAAATGACACTGGTATTCCCTTTTTGTTCTATGTAATGGTGGTTGGCTTTAAAATCATGATCCAAAACTTGACTCAATCTTTTACAAAAGCTATTCAGATTATGCTTTTTGCAATAGATAGGTCTCGTCTCCAATGGCCTAAGCCCGAGAAGAGTCAATATCTCTTCCACAGTTGGAGTCAAATCATGCTAATTGAATGAAAAACATCGAAATGAAGGATCCCAAAACTCAATCATAGCCCTGACTAACTATTTATCCATGTATATTTTAAGCAAGAGGGTAATCTATTCGTACTTTTTGGTAAATAGGGTTTGCTTTGCACTCCCCCATTGATCCCATATTTTAGCTAACTCTCTCAAATTATTTTGGCAAAGGTCTAAATGTGTAATGTTCGGCAACTCTAACACAAAACCTTTAACTACACAGTCTCCATCCCTTTTTTGATTAAATTCGGACTCAAAATGGACCTCTATAAATTCCTTGGAAATAATCACTGCATGTATTGATTCCACCATAAAATTAAATAAAAATTTATCTATGTTAGAATTCCTTTTAAAGCAAGCATTCCTGTATGCATATGAGAGATGAAATATGCACCAAAAAGAAAAAATGAGTTAGTATCTTTAGGAAATATTAAATTCAGGCAAAACTTTAAAATAATGAAAATCATAAATTATTCAAGCATGGTAAATAGAAATCAAAAATCATTGAAACAAGATATTAAGAGTAAAAATAAAAACGAAAAAGATAACTTTGTCCCTTCATGGTGACATCTAAAGTTGAGCATTGCTTTGACTAGGAGGTTAATATGGCTCACTATATGTGGTTTACGTTAGACTTCTAATTAGGTTCTCAAACTCCTCAAGCCCTAAAGGGACTAGCAAGGTACCTTATCCTTATCCATCACAAATCCATGTCGAAATAGGTTTGATTCGGGTGGGCATGTCTTCCATCTTTGTAACGAGGCTACCACCTCAGGCAAACATAGGAATCTACACACGATAAGCTTCTCGATGGCCTAAACAGAGGCTGGCACCTCATAAGGCAGAGCTACTTTACCCCCTCCTAAAATATTGGGTACCTATGCCCCCTCTATATCTGACAAAGGAGAAACTACTGCACAATGTGTGTAGTGTGTGTGAAGGATAGAACATTAAAAATAAAACCTACTATCCTAATCCCAAAAAAAAAAAAAACAAAAGCAAACACGAAAAGATTAGTGCAAAATAAATATTGATATAATGAAAAAGGAATTTTTTTTTTAAAAAAATTTAAATTTAGATACCAATTAAAACCAAATTAATTAAAATTTAATTAACACATAATTAATTTTAGGCTCGACTCTCTAGATGTCCCCAGTAGAGTCGCCAAGTTGTCGCAACATGGCCTGGATATGAATCCTAAATAAGCCTGACTTAAATGGCCTTCACTCCTATATTTATTAAATTTATTACTATTTTATGTTCCTTTATGTTTATTGGCCATATCATTATTGACATCTTCTTATTGTTGGGGACTAAATTGTCGAGATGAATCGCTCACTCGACTTAACCTTAAATAGTCATTAGAAATGACAATTTATTTGGAGTCACCACCAATCTATTTGGGTTAGGTGAGATTGGTCACCTATTTGAGTTTGTATTTCGAGGGTTATAAAACCTTAGAATACAAACTCTAAGGCCCGCAATCATACCAAAGATCATATAAAAGGGTCTGGGAGTCGGTTATAATCACAAGGAATGATCGACCCTCTCTTGATGCCCAAAAATTGATACCTTATTAATTACATGTTAACTTGAAATTTAATTTTTATTCGAATTCAATGTGTGGCATGTAATTACAATTCTTGTATTGTTAAAATAAGATTTTATTATTTCGTGAGAGAAAGTCGAGGTTTTGCATTTTAAAAAAAATTGAAACATCTTACGCACCCTCACCGGAAAACCACTAGGACATGAAAGTTTTTATTATTCCCTTTTATACCCCAACGGAGAACCAAAAGGACATAAAAGGTTCTAAAAAATGTTTTTCACATCCTATTGGAGTACCTAGTAGAATCTGAAAAGTTTTTATTTGTATAAAGTTCCAAATTTCCATTTTGAAAAAGGTACATCATCATTAGAATGATCCGTAAAACCCTTATCACATATGGGTGGGAGGAATTTCACACACCACTCTAACTCCAAGACATTGCCTTTATTTTTCAAAGACATACAAATTTTATTTGAAACAAAAATAAATGACATATGACTCAGTCTAGACACTGAAA
The DNA here is from genome assembly GCA_038382025.1 of Adansonia gregorii. NCBI lineage: Eukaryota > Viridiplantae > Streptophyta > Magnoliopsida > Malvales > Malvaceae > Adansonia > Adansonia gregorii. Next base: position 10,123 of record JBBYHO010107542.1, on the reverse strand, counting down.
CACCAATTCGAATCCAAGGACTAAAAGATAAAAGAAAAACGAACCTATCCTTAGAGTATACATTTGGCATAGAAACACCTGGTGGTTACTTAAGACTAGGTTTTAAGAACAATTACAATATCTTTAAGGCTTACCGTCGACACTAAGGCACCTGGTAACTACTTACAATTTGGTTCTAAGAAAAATTAAAATATTTCTAAGGCTTAGCATCAACACTAAATCACTTGGTAACTACTTTGGATCGGGTTCTAAGGAAAATTAGAATATTCTACGGCTTACCATCGACATAAAGGCACCTGCTAAGAAAAATTATGAAACTACCCTTAAGGTATACCTTCAACATAAAAGTATCCTAGTACTCCTAATGGACTCAAAAATAACCTCAAAAGGCTAAAGAAACCTTAAACTTTCACCTTTGACATTAAAGCATGCCGATGAGAAAAATTATAATGATGCCTTTAGGGTCTACCTTCGATATGAAAGTATTCTGATACCTCTAATGGACTCAATAACCTTAAAAGGCTAAAGGAACCTTAAACTTTTACCATTGGCATAAAAACATCCCAGTGAAAGATAATTACGAAAATGCCCTTGAGGCATACCTTCAATATGAAAGTATCTTGGCACCCTTAATGGGCTCAAAAGGACAAGTAATGATGATTCTTACTCTAAATGGGTACTTAAGATTACCAAAATGACCTAAAGTATAAAAATTGCTAATGGGTCCCTAAATTTTCAAAAATTATATTTCGTACCCTAATGGAGAACCAAAAGAATACGAAAGGTTTTTATATTTTTAACACCTCATCGGAAGACCAATGGGATGCTAAAAATATTTTTAAAAAATCTAAATGGATGCTTTCATGCTAACAATAACCATCTTGTCCTAAAAATACTAAATTTCCCCAAGGGTCCATAAACTTTCTTGATTTTACACTTAGGTACCTAAGTAAAGAATAATAACCTAAATCATTATAAAATGTAATTAATCTGGTAAAATCAACATGTAAATCAGGAAGAACATGCACAAGAAAGTTTGATCAAACACCTTTGACCAAAAAACAAAAATTTTTCATTATTTGCAAACTAACCCCTAAACTTTGAGAAATTACAAAAATACCCTTAAAGTGTGAAAAATACCTAAAGCTTGGTATGAAATCCCCAAAATCAGTTTCCAAGTTATCCATGAAGTTTTTGGTCAAATCCTTTGACCATAAAACAAAGAAATTTCTATCATTGGCAAACTAGTCCCTAACTTTTAGACATTTATAGTTTAGTCCCTAATTAACCAAAGCCATCATGAAAATTAAAGCATGAAATCAGCTTGGAATTAATAGCAAAACATAGCAACAATACTCATTAAGATTTGGCCAAATATATAGGTCCAGAAAATTTTTTTATATTTTATAGATTAGCCCCTAAATTTTTTGTATTTACAAAATGATTGCAAAAACACACATAGAAGCATGAATTTTGACCAACACCTAAACAACCTACAAACCATCTTTCTAAACTCAATAATCACATATTCACATTTCATTTAACATGAATTAGCACCATTATATGATAAAATTACAAAAAGAAGGACATAAACATGTAATTTCACCATAATAATAAGAAAATACTAAAAGAAAAATATATATATATATATGAACATATATATGACAAACACAACACCAAAACCAACATCATATCAACCTAAACGTGATTCATGAAGAAAAATAATTTACTAACAAGAAAAAAGAGAAAAAAAAAGAATAAAATAGAATAAAATCAAGGAAATTAGTTCATGGCCCTTATACTTAATCTTTCAACATGGATAAAAAAATCCATGAACTTAAGCACATTTTTGGCTCACCAAAGAGAAGAAAAATGTATCAAACAAACAAAAATTCAAAGATTAAAGTGGAGATTTACCTTTAACAAAGCTTTGAAATCTTTTTTTTCCAAGTATTTTTTTTCAACTCTTTTTTTTGCCTTCCTAAAAGCTCTAAAAAAACCCCTATGACATACCATCCTAGGGGAGGATTCGGCCAAGGAGGATTTTCACCCCTTGGCCGAAAGTTTCATAGGATTTTCTTTTTTTTTTGTTTTTTTTTTATATTTTTTGATGTTAAGTTTGCTTGTTAGGTTAGAACTAGTAAATGTTGTGTTATAAGCCCATACCGTTGTCATTTTAGAGTGATGCCATTCATGAAATCATTGATTGCTAGAGATATTTTGATTGATATTCACATATATAATACGTAAAATTATACTATAAAAATTAATTAAAAGATTTAAATTGTAAAAATTAAAAATTATTCTTTTTAAATAAAATTTCAAATGATCAATTTAATTCAATTTAATATTAAAAATAAATTTTTTATGTACAAAAAAATTTAAAAATAGCAAACTCATAAAATTTTACGAGAAAAGCCTTTATGGGGAAAATTTGATAGATATGAAAGAAAACTCAAAACTTATAAAATAAATTGGTTTTTTACAAACTAAATTAATATGGATTAAAAAATAATTTTTAAAGAATTTTAAAAATTAAGAAATACGAAAAATCCTATTGAAGAAATTTACGAAGTAGAAACTTTGTATTTCGGTAATAGGAAAAATGCTAAAATTCATAAAATAAATTGAAATTTTCAAAATTCATTTACTTGGAGTTAAATGCCAATGTTAGATGAATTTTGATGTTTAAAACTCGAGAGGATTCCACTAAAAATTTTACGAGTAAACGTGTTTTAATATCAAAAAAAATTATAAAATTTCATTGACGCTGAAGTAAAAAAAAAAATTCAAGACCACATATTATTCAAAACATTAATTTTTAAAGTGAAGAGAATGAACTTGTAAAATTTTAAAAATAAATCAACAAGAACCAAAAGTAAAATTCATGAGCACGATACTCGTACGACTATAAAATTCAAAATTAATTTATAAAAATTACAGTTTGGCACTTCATGGTAGAAAATGCCAATAAATAATTTTTTTTTATTTTTTAGGGTGATAATTGGCATAAAACCACATCAGTGTCGATAAAAATATCCGACCACCAATTTCTTGAGTTTTTCAAAAAAATCTCAGAAAATTCCTAAAATAGAAAAATTGACTGTGAGATGATTGGTAGAGGTAATTTTCAAAATTTGTCAAGAACTTGTTTTAAAAACAAAAATTTTCCCTTTACGAATTCATCTTTTTTACCCAAAAAATGAATTTTTTTCATCATATGCATATACAGTTATTTACATATGACTGATTAAAATTACGAACATGTGTAACCCTTCTGGTGTAAGTTGACCTTCATCAGAGTGGCCATTACATTTCCATTTTTGGATATTTGAGACTTTTGGTGATAGATAGCTCGAAAGACCTTACGTGTCTACAGTATGATGGCTTCTTTTCTAAGACATAGATTAGGGCCACTAAATGATTTTAGAGCAAGGCCTAGTAGAGCTTTTTATAGGTCTTAAGGATGGGATCAAAATGTTGTCTTTATTGATTTCCACCTCAATAGCCAGTGCATTATTGGTTGCTCGATTGGTACATTGGTGAACTTATAGAGGGTAGCTTTATGGTGAGTTAGATAGGATTACAAAGGATGGGTTGTTGGTTATGGCATTAATTGGCTGAGGGGGTATGGTGATAGGGCAAGAATACAGCGTGCTTGGGTAATGAAGGCTAGGTATTTGACGCCATTTTAGTTAAGATGAGTGAGCATAACTTATCGCGTTGGCCTCTCTTTCCTTCTATTTACTGGCACTAGGCTTCCTACTTGATCCAGATGTTTCCTCGACTGACATTCTACCATTCTTAATGGTTGTATCAATCATTTTTCTAGAGAAGACTAGGTTTGCTAATTTCTTAGTGGGATTCCCTACGAGCTTCTTATAATAAAGAGCACGTAAGGTGTGAATGAAAGTGACTGTCATCTTTTATTCTGTAAGGAGAGGCTAGACTAGAGCTGCTTATTCTCTCCATCTTTGGGCATATTGCATGAAACTTTCGGTGGATCTCTTCTCAAAATTTATCACGAAAAGTCAATCCGGCACCCAATCTGACACGTGCTGGTATTGATTTAGAAAGGCCTTAGCCAAGTCAAACCATAATTGGATTTTCACATTATCTAGCTCGATATACCATCGAGCTATTGCCCCTGTAAGGATATGCTAGAAGTAAAGGATGGGGAGCTTTTCATTTTTCTTATACTTGACCATTTTTTGTAAGTAAATTCAAACATAGACGGAAAAGTCGATTGGTTCCATTAAACTGCTCAAACTTTGAGACTTTAAACTTTGGGGGAATATCAAGGTTAGACACCAAAGATAGCGATTCATGTCAAAAACTCCAAACTTGTCACTCCCCTCGATAGCTTGGAGGCATTTTTTTAGTAGCTAGAATTTATTCACTTCTTTCATAGTCATGGTGGATTTTTGACATTAGAAGGATCATTCCTTATTTTAGCAGTGTTGGCTTGCCCTTTTTCTTTTATAGAGGTGGTCATTAGTTCCATAAGTTTTATGATTGATTTTGTATTTTGTATTGCTGACAAAGCATTGGGTCTTGTGATTCCTTAACCATTAGCTCAAGTCACTTAATATGAGCTTCATGCTCACTCTTCATGATTTGCTTATAGCATCATTTGTTGTAGTGGTGCACGATGTAAGGTTCCATGTTCTTGATTGATCCCAGAATCCTTTGCACTTTTATGGCCTAATTCCCGTATTAGACTTTTTAAAAATTTATTTATTGATGAGCATTTATGATGAATTAACGAGTTAAGATAATGAAGGATTGATGCAAGTGTAATGAAAAATGGTGAAATTAAATGCGTGTATGCATTGTAGACAATTGATTCTTGGAATATCTTTGTCAATAACATTATTCATAGAGTCGCTACAGGTTTTTTTTTCTTTTACGACATGATTACATTTAAAAGTATCTAACATGATTACATTGTGTAATCACACGATCAAGAAAACCCAAAAGATTTTCCTCACAATCTCTAACAAGTACGATGTCTCACCTTACGGACTGAGCTACTTCAATCATGTCATTCACTTCTTGTTAAGCCATCTGAACTTGTTTAGTGAGGTGCTGATGTTGTTCTTGGTAGTTCAAACATGCTTGGTCGATTGTCACTTGCTAGTCTAGTTTGCATTGCTCGGAAGCCCTTGTTAGTTCATTGATATAACCTTGATGATCTTAAAGAGACTGTTCTAACCCCTGGATTCTATGAATGAAGGCTTTATTTTCAACCCTGGTGGCCCTCGTATCTCACATTTGGGCCTTGAATCTTTCATTCCTTCGTTGGTAGGTGGAAGCAAGAGCACGTGCCTTTGTGAACATTTTTGTTCTAGCTTCCTTCTTTTGTTGATTCAGCTCGCAATGGAGAGTGGTAACTTTCACTTCCCATTTGACAGATGTCTTGGTAATGCGTTAGGATTTGTTATCCTTTTGGAGTGTCACATAATTCTTGGTTAGGCTCTTGAGGTCATCTTTGAAGCGATTTTAACAACTTGATCTATTTCACTACTCCTAAGATAAATATCCATCTCTAGCTGGCCCTTTTCCTCTTTAAGTCAAGAGATTTATGTAGCAAAATATGCCTTTTCTCGCTCGAACTCCCTCCTAAGTAGCTCAATCTTAGAAGGCAACTCTTTTATTAGGATTTGCAGTTTCCCAAAGTTAGGTGATGGTAATGGATTGTTGATATGACAGAGTCTTCATTCTTTGAATCTAGGCATGAAGGGGCTTCCTTTCTAGTATCTTTCCATACAATGGATCTTCTTCCAAGCTTGGAAAGCTAACTAGACTTTTGATTTATAATTGGGCTCTCCGTATTTAAAATCCCAATGTCCTAAGTCTTAAAAGAATGAGGGCATTGGAACTAATGCAATACCAATAGAAGAGCATAACTAGTATTTCCCCATAATCCCAAAAGCGATACACAAGTGTAGTCTCCACATCTATACACAATCGACTAAGGGAACACCCTTGGGGCTCTCTACATGATTGCTTCCTCCTTAACATTTCATATTTCCTTGACCTAAAGCTTTTTTGTCTTATCTTGATGACATTCTTCCTCAATGCCATGGAAAAAGGCCTGATCTTGAAGAAAAAATTTTGCCTAACTCTCTCTTTCATAACATAGAGATTACCCAAGAGCCATATCTTGAGCTTTTCATTCCTTTGTTGGTAGGAAAAAGTAAGAGCACCTGCCTTCGTGAACTTTTTTTACTAGTTTTCACTTCTTCCTTTTTTTGATTTAGCTCGCAACTAAGAGTGGCAACTTTCACTTTCCATTGGATTGATATCTTGCTAATACGTTAGGATTGGTTAGCTTTTTGGAGTGTCGCATAATTCTTAGTTAGGCTTTCAAGGTCATCTTTGAAATGATCCTTTTCTTTAACAACTTGATCCATTTCACTGCTCCTAAGATAGATATCCATCTCTAGCTGGCCCTTTTCCTCTTCAAGTTGAGAGATTTGTGTAGCAAAGGATGCCTTTTCTCACTCAAACTCCCTCCTAAGTAGCTTAATCTTAGGAGGCAGTTCTTCTATTAGGATTTGTAGTATACCAGAGCTGGGTGGTGGTAATGGATCATTGATATGGTAGAGTCTCCATTCTTCGTATCTAGGTGTGGTTGGGCTTCCTCTTCAGCATCTTTCCATATAATAGATCTTCTTCTAAACGTGGAAAGCTAACTGGACTTTTGCTTTATAATTGGGTTCTCTGTATTCAAAATCCCAATATCCTAAGTCTTCAAAGAACGGGATGAATTACTTGTAGTGGGACTGATGCAACACCAATAGAGGAATATAATTGGTATTTCCCCATAATCCTAGAAGTGATACACAAGTGCAGTCTCCATATCTGTACATAATCGACTGAAAGAACACCAATGGGGCTCTTTACGTGATTTTTTCCTCCTTGACCCAATGCTTTTTTGTTTTATTTTGATGACATTCTTCCTCAATGCCATGGAAAGAGGATTGATCTTAAAGAAAAAATTGTGTCTGACTCCCCTTTTCCTAACATAGAGATGACTTAAGAGCCATATCTAGAGCAATGGAGCACACCCGATAAACCTTCTAGTTCTTGTTCTTTTACAAGAGCTAAGGGCGTGGATAGTTTCGGCGATAATGGTGGAAGCAAAGTTGATGTTGCAACGAGGCAAGAAAAAAAAATCTATGACTGCCACCTCTACATAACCTCAAGTCTTTGAGAATATAACAAGCCCGTAAATTGCTAGAGCATGACATGAGCTTTCTTTTAATCAAAAAGATTTACCTTCCAGTTTTTGCTCTTTTACAAAAGCTAAAGGCGCAGATGGTTTCAGCGATAATGGTGAAAGTAGAGTTGATATTGCAATGAGGCAAGAAAAAAATCTGACTGCCGCCTCTACATAACCTAAAGTTTTCGAGAATATAACAAGCCCGTAAATTGCCAGAGCATAGACATGAGCTTTCTTTTAATCAAAAAGATTTACCTTCTAGTTTCTATTCTTTTACAAAAGCTAAGGGCGCGGACAGTTTCGGTGAAATAGCGGAAGCAGAGTTGATATTGCAATGAGGCAAGAAAAAAATCTATGACTGTCGCCTCTACATAACCTAAAGTCTTCGAGAATATAACAAGCCCGTAAATTGCTAGAGCATAGACATGAGCTTCCTTTTAATCAAAAAGATTTACCATGCCCTTTTTTAAGTGGGCTCAAGAAATGCATTCGCTGCTCTTTTTTACTTTGACATGACTATCAACCCATGCTTCTGTGGCTCCAAGAATTTACCTCAACCTCTTCTTGAACAAAGGAGGCATTAGTGCTTTGTAGTAAATCCTATCTGACTTAGCCTTTTCTATGTTGAGCAGAGCTATGTACTCATCAATGGTAAGGACTAAATCTTGTTAGTTGAAGGTGAAACATCAGTAGGCCAGATTCTAAAACTATGTCACCGCTCGTAACAAGCCATCATCTAACTGAACTCGAAGTAAAAAAGTTATAACACCATACATTTTAATGAAGGCTTCTTTCTCATTGTTATCCCAACTATCCTAAATATGCTTCAATTTTTGACAATCATTTTAACAAAAATCGACTTTTACCTCTTCATGTATTTCTAAGACATAGTCAGGCTTCAGGATGTCCCCGTCTTGATGTTGGCGAGCTTCTGACCATGTTCTAACATTTTTAAAGGATTCGATACTAGAGATAGCTGTTGCTCCATAAATGATGCCTCTTGCTAAACACCAAACCAGAATAATTATCCCAAAATAATGATAGTCATGATGGTTATGATGAAATGATGCATGCACCAAAACACAAACAAAGAGAAAATAAGTTAGTGGAAGATATAGGAGACAAATGTAAGGAAATAAAGAATTTAAAAACATCAGAACAAAAAATTCATAACATGTCTCAACCAACCAAGATGGTGAGATGAGAAACGAGCAGCATTTCAACATACTAGGATGCAATCTGCCCTTTATGAGGTGATGCAATATCTTATTTTTATGGAAAAATAACCAACCATTAGTAATATTCATTTATCACCATTATTATGGATGTGCATTAAGCCATTACTCAGATAGCATAATGGCTTACAGTATAAGACATTGTGAATGATGGTTTTTGTTCACCATCACTTATTTATACAAAGGTTAGCCATTGTTTAGGTAGCACGATGCCATGCCTTGATAAAGGATAAAAATGCATATGCAGGTAACAATTGTATACTGATTGTTGCCTACATAATTATGGTAATTAAGAGTAAAGGTTAGGAATGTTTCCCCAAGTGACCATATTCTCTAGGTATTCTGGCAGTATTCTGGTATGGTTTGACATGGTTTAACTCATAGGGCTCACTATATGAGGTTTAAATTGATGCCTAAATATGTATTAGAATTCCTCTGTCCAGTAAGGATAGCCGAGGAACCCCGATCCTAGACCCATCGCGAGTTTGGCAAAACAGGTTTAATCTGTTTGAAGTAATTCCCTATACAAATGTGAAGGGTTACTCACGAGAGACATAATTAATTTACATCCAAGAAGTTATTGCCATGCCTATACGGAGGGTTACTCATAAAGGTAGATAGCTCATTTCCTCTTAATGATTAGGTTATAACCACTCCATGGAGTTTGGTGGGACACTAATGCACATGCAAATGCATGGTGTGTGATGGGGAAACGATCAAACCTTCTTATTTATTTTCGTATTACCATTTTTATTAAACTGATGATTATTCAAAAATAAGACAATTCTGACAATCATACCGAACAAAAGATTAGTTGACAAAACGAAATAAAGGGTCATAGTTAAATAATGATCGAAAATTGAAACAACAGGAAACCTAGCAAAACACGACTAGTTATTGGCCTAACTCTCTATATAGTCCCCAGTGGAGTCGCCAAGCTGTTGCAATGTACCTTAGGGTAAATCCTCATAGATCTATGGGTTTGTAGGATCTAAAGTATTTTTCTAACTTGAAAATGTCTTCTTGATCAAGACTTTTCTTTTACGATGTAATGAGAATGAGAATGTACAGATTCTCGACTTGTGATACAGTAGGGACCATATTATGAATCGCTCATCTTATTGGTCTCAGATGACCATCATGACACGGCTAATGCATGGAGTCACCATCGACCATTTAGGGTTAGACATGATCGAATGCCTATTGAAACCTATGTTTGGAGTTATGAAACTCAAAACACCGATCCCATGGTCTACATAGTGCAAAGATTCATCATTGGGTTTAGGAGTTGGTTAGCACGATGAGGTGTGAACCTCTTTGTTGATGCTCGAAATTGATACCTTACTAGCTATATCTTATCTTAATTTTGATTCTTTTGATCTTAACTCGTCACAATTTTGATATAACCCCCTTTTTAATGCATGAATTTTATAGAAATATAGATCCAAGTTTTAATGAAAAGATTTAATCTCATATATGCCCCAAAGTGATAGGGAATATAGAGATTTTCAATAAAGATGGCCTTCGAATTTTACTTTGAGAAATGGAATATTCCATTTTGGGCACTAGAGAGATACCCATGTAGAATATTACTTTAGTTTTATTTGAAATGATTGGAAACATGAATGCAAATAATCATCACAAAGAAATCATGTTAGTA